>WNWK01007592.1:0-92385 GCA_009830355.1 Cherax destructor | reverse complement strand
CATATATCTGTATTATTGTACTTACTGACATTGTACCTGATGTACTTCAGTCATTTGGATATATGTGCCCTCGGCACAGTCATTGTATGAGAGCAGTGTAGGAGCTAACCTAATGCATTTCTTAATGACCATCCTGATCATATGTACATTTATTTACTTTGAAACCCTAGACACTCACTTTGATAATAAACCTTTTAATTATATTTGTTTTGTTAGTACCCTACTAGTTGTAATTCTCCTGGAGACTATTGAATATATCGGATAACTGGACCAGGATACTGACTTTGTTGCAAAAGCCCAGTAACATGCTGGATGCTAGAAGGGCTATCCTTTCTAGTGTTCACTGGAGATGTCTATTACTAATAGATATCGTGTCATTTTGTAACAAGGTTTAATGTTTTGTTTTATATATGTGAAAGGTTTTGTATCTAAATGGTACATACCTACTTATACATTCAGTAATTATGTGGATCATCACGTAATATCCAGACATGAGATTGCGTTATTGTATGCGTTACATGTATGAAGTCTCAAGCTTGGTGAGACTTTTAGAAGTGTACAGAATTGTCAGTGTTTTTGTATGGTGGTTTGGGAGATTGATTGTGGTTATTGTATTGGTATCTGTTGATTACACCATGTAAATGTTTTCTTGGTTTTAAATAGAAAAAAAAAAGAAAAAAAAAGTTGCTTCTCGCTCCTATTTTCATAACCACTTCTGGTCTCATTCTCATGCCGTTGCAGTTTACACTGATGGTTCTAAATCCACCGACAGTGTCAGGTTTGCAGCAGTGTTCCCGGACAGTGTCGTGTGAGGTCATTTATTAAACTCAGTATTTTCACAGCTGAACTGTAAGTAGTTCTCATATGGAGTGTATGTACTGCATCCAAATCTACTTCAACATTTGTGGTAGTTTCAAACTTCCTTTGTGCTTTGCTTGTTATAAATAAATTTAATTCTGCTCATTCCCAAGTAACCAAGTTCTTCGTATACACTACACAAATAACCCGCACATAGTACAGAGAAACGTACAACGACGTTTCGGTCCGACTTGGTTCATGTACAAAGTCACACTTTGTAAATGTGACTTTATAAATGGTCTAAGTTGGACCGAAACGTCGTTGTAAGTTTCTCTGTACTATGTGCGGGTTATTTGTGTAGTGTTTCAGTCACGGTAAGATAAGATAAGATAAGATTTCGTTCAGATTTTGAACCCCGGAGGGTTATCCACCCAGGATAAGCCAAGAAATTCAGTGCGTCATCGAGGACTGTCAGTCTTATTTCTATTGGGGTTGTTGCGTACCCTGACCGGTATCAAGGGAGAGGTGGTTGGCTGACCACTGAGGTGCTGCTAAATGGTTGTTACCAGTGGCAGTACCCAGTGTGACGTCATCACGAATGGTTGTTACCAGTGGCAGTACCCAGTGTGACGTCATCACGAATGGTTGTTACCAGTGGCAGTACCCAGTGTGACGTAATCACGACTTCACATAATAATTTAGGGACTTTAACTTTAGTCAGATTGATTGGAATTTCTTGACTAGGAATTTAGAATCTGACCTAATTCGTTGAGGCATCTGTACATCGTCACAGTCAGGGATATTGGTTATGCTGAACTTAGGTTCAGTAATAAGGGAGTTTTGTGACTATTATGGAGGATCTGCTGATGGTCCCAGTTAGGGTCGTTATTCTATCTCCTTGTTCCTGACGCTGAGTTGCTGTTGCTTCCTATATTGCTGTTCGGCGAATTGGTCATTTTACTGTTCAATCAAGCTGTTCTTATTGTGAGTTTGTTAGAGAAGTTAGCTTATGAGAAGACGTTCAGTCGGTCCCTGGTAGAGTCGAGTCTCAAGAGTCTTAACGAGTTACCTGGAGCACACACACATACACATTAGTATATATCCTAGTATTTTTGTACTGTTTAAGCCGTCTACCCCACCACTGGTGACACCACCTTCCACTGGTGACACCACTTACTGCTGGTGACACCGCCTACTACTAGTGACACCGCCTACCACTTGTGACACCGCATACCACTTGTGACACCACCTACCACTGTTGACAACACCTACCACTGGTGACACCGTCTACCCTACCACTGGTGACACCACCTTCCACTGGCGACACCACTTAACACTGGTGACATTGCCTACCACTGGTGACACCGCCTACCACTGGTGACACCGCCTACCTCTGGTGACACCTCCTACCACTGGTGACACCACCTACCACTGGTGACACCTACCACTGGTGACACCACCTACCACTGGTGACACCACCTACCACTGGTGATATCACCTACCACTTGTGACACCGTCTAATTCTGGTGACACCAACTACCACTGGTGACACCGTCTACCACTGTTGACAACGCCTACGACTGGTGACACCGCCTACCACTTGTGACACCGCCTACAACTCTTGTCACCCCCTACCACTGGTGATGCCACCTACCACTTGTGACACCGCCTGCCACTGGTGACACCGTCTACCACTGATAACACCACCTATCACTTGTGACACCACCTACCACTGGTGACACCACCTACCACTAGTACACCACCTTCCACTGGTGACACCACCTTACACTGGTGGCACCACCTTCCACTGGTGACACAACGTACCACTGGTGACACCACCTACCACTGGTGACACCGCTTTCCACTGGTGAAACTGCCTACCACCTGTGACACCACCTACTACTGGTGACACCACTTACCACTGGTGACACCACCTATCACTGGTGACACGACCTGCCAATGGTGACACCGCCTTCCACTGTTAACACCACCTACAACTGGTGACACCGTCTACCCTTCCACTGGTGACACCGAATTTCACTGGTGACAACACTTACCACTGGTGACACCACCTTCCACTGGTGACACCACTTACCGCTGGTGACACCGCCTACCACTGGTGACACCGCCTACCACTTGTGACACCGCCTACCACTCGTGACACTACCTACCACTGTTGACATCAACTACCACTGGTGACACCGTCTACCGTACCACTGGTGACACCACCTTCCACTGGCGACACCACTTACCACTGGTGACATTGCCTACAACTGGTGACACCGCCTACCTCTGGTGACACCTCCTATGACTTGTGACACCACCTACCACTGGTGACACCTCCTACCACTGGTGACACCACCTACCAATGGTGATATCACCTACCACTTGTGACACCGCCTACTCCTGGTGACACCGCCTACCACTTGTGACACCGCCTACTTCTGGTGACACCACCTACCACTTGTGACACCACCTACCACTGGTGACACCACCTACAACTGGCGACACCAACTACCACTGGTGACACCACCTACCACTAGTAACACCACCTTCCACTGGTGACACCACCTAACACTGGTGGCACCACCTTCCACTGGTGACACAACCAACAACTGGTGACACCACCTACCGCTAGTGACACCGCCTTCCACTGGTGACACCGCCTACCTCTGGTGACACCGCCTACCACTGGTGACACCGCCTACCACTGGTGACATCCCTTACCATTTGTGACATCGCCTACACTTGTGACACCGCGTACTCCTGGTGACACCTCCAACTACTGGTGAGACCGCCTACCACTGGTGTCTCCTCCTACCACTGGTGACACCACCTACCACTAGTAACACTACATACCGCTGGTGACACCGCCTAGCACTGGTGACACCGCCTACCACTGTTGACACCAAATACCACTGGTGACACCACCTGCCACTTGTGACACCACCTACCATTGTTGACACCACCTACCACTTGTGACACCGTCTACCACCGGTGACACCACCTACCACTGGTGACACCGCCTACCATTAGTGACACCACCTACCACTGATGACACCGCCTACCCCTGGTGACACCGCCTACCACTGGTGACACCACCTTTCATTAGTGACACCGCCTACCACTTGTGACACCGCCTACTACTTGTGACACCGCCTACCACTGTTGACGTCACCTACCACTGGTGACACCGTCTACCGTACCACTGGTGACACCACCTCCCACTAGCGACACAACTTACCACTTGTGACATCGCCTACCTCTGGTGACACCTCCTAAGACTTGTGACACCAGCTACCACTGGTGACACCTCCTACCACTGGTGACACCACCTACCACTGGTGACACCACCTACCAGTGGAGATATCACCTACCACTTGTGACACCGCCTACCCCTGGTGACACCGCCTACCACTGGTGACACCACCTTCCATTGGTGACACCGCCTACCACTTGTGACACCGCCTACCACTTGTGACACGACCTACCACTGTTGACATCACCCACCACTGGTGACACCGTCTACCGTACCACTGGTGACACCACCTTCCACTGGCGACACCACTTACCACTTGTGACATTGCCTACCACTGGTGACACCGCCTACCTCTGGTGACACCTCCTAAGACTTGTGACACCACCTACCACTGGTGACACCTCCTACCACTGGTGACACCACCTACCACTAATGACACCACCTACCAGTGGTGATATCACCTACCATTTGTGACACCGCCTACTCCTGGTGACACCGCGTACCACTTGTGACACCGCCTACTTCTGGTGACACCACCTACCACTTGTGACACCACCTACCACTGGTGACACCACCTACAACTGGCGACACCACCTACCACTGGTGACACCACCTACCACTAGTAACACCACCTTCCACTGGTTACACCACCTAACACTAGTGGCACCACCTTCCACTGGTGACACAACCTACAACTGGTGACACCACCTACCGCTAGTGACACCGCCTTCCACTGGTGACACCGCCTACCACCTGTGACACCACCTACAACTGGTGACAACACCTACCACTGGTGACACCACCTTCCACTGGTGACACCACCTTATTCTGGTGACATCGCCTACACTTGTGACACAGCCTACTCCTGGTGACACCGCCTACTACTGGTGAGACCGCCTACCACTGGTGACACCACCTACCACTGGTGTCTCCTCCTACCACTGGTGACACCACCTACCACTAGTAACACTACATACCGCTGGTGACACCGCCTAGCACTGGTGACACCGCCTACCACTGGTGTCTCCTCCTACCACTGGTGACACCACCTACCACTAGTAACACTACATACCGCTTGTGACACCGCCTAGCACTGGTGACCACCTACCACTGGTGACACCACCTACCACTGGTGTCTCCTCCTACCACTGGTGACACCACCTACCACTAGTAACACTACATACAGCTGGTGACAACGCCTACCACTGGTGACACCACCTACCACTGGTGTCTCCTCCTACCACTGGTGACACCACCTACCACTAGTAACACTACATACCGCTGGTGACACCGCCTAGCACTGGTGACACCGCCTACCACTGTTGACACCACCTACCACTGGTGACACCACCTACCTTTTGTGACACCACCTACCATTGTTGACACTACCTACCACTGGTGACACCACCTACAACTGGTGACACCACCTACAACTGATGACACCGCCTACCCCTGGTGACACCGCCTACCACTGGTGACACCATCTTCCATTGGTGACACCGCCTACCACTGGTGAAACCGCCTACCACTGGTGCCATCATCTACCACTTGTGACACCGCCTTCCACTGTTGACACCACCTTCCACTGGTGACACCGCCTATCACTGGTGACACCGCCTACCACTGTTGACACCGACTATCACTCACACCCCACTGTTTCAATCACACCCCACTGTGTCAATCACACAGCACACTGTCACTCACACCCCACTGTGTCACTCACGCCCCTCTGTGTCACTCACACCCCACTGTGTAACTCACACCCCACAGTGTCACTCACACCACTGTGTCACTCGCACCCCACTGTGTAACTCACACCCCACTGTGTCATTCACACCCCACTGTGTTAATCACAATCCACTATGTCACTCACACACCACTGTGTCACTCACACCTACTGTGTCACTCACACCCCACTGTGTCACACAACTGTGTCACTCACACCCCACTGTGTCACTCACACACCACTGTGTCACTCACACCAACTGTGTCACTCTCACCCCACTGTCACTCACACCCCAGTTCCTCAATCACACACCACTGTGTCACTCTCACCCCATTGTATCATTCACACCCCACTGTGTCACTCACTCACCATTGTGTCACTCAAACACCGCTGTGTCACTCACACCTCACTGTGTCACTCACACCCCTCTGTGTCACTCGCACCCCACTGTGTCACTCGCACACCGCTGTGTCACTCATACTCCACTGTGTCATTCCACAGTGTCACTCGCACCCCACTGTGTCACTCACACACTGCTGTGTCGCTCTCACACCAGTGTCACTCATACTCCACTGTGTCACTCGCACCCCACAGTGTCACTCACACACTGCTGTGTCGCTCTCACACCACTGTGTCACTCACACCCTACTGTGTCACTCATAACCCACTGTGTCACTCACACCCCACTGTGTCACTCACACCCCACTGTGTCATATGTACCATATGCATATACTTGTGTAGTATATGTGTAGTACCAGCTATATTTATATTTAAGATCCCTAGCATAGCTACCTGTGACGTCACGCGTCTCGCATGTGGGACGCTTCCCCCAAGCGCCCACCCTCATTATTTCGACGGTAGGCCTAGATGATGGAACATGTGGCTGGGTTCTCCTTCATCACTTACTCAATATATCTATGTTACCAGCCACTAGTGTGTTTCTTTGCGACCATTATTACTCTCCCAGTACCCACACGACAAGTGGTAGCAGCAGTGGGCCTGTAATTATTTCCATTACGGTGATTGGGGAAGATAAAGTCTACCAAGCCGTAAGAAATCCTGTGTGCCTCCAAGGAAAGACGCCTCGTGTGCCAGACGCTATCTACCAACACTCCAAGCCAGCATTCGTCAGCCTGTCTACACTGTTTTCTGGTCAGCTAAGTGTCTTATCTCTTATTTGTTAAAACCTACGAGGGGTAAACCCGGGTTTTGCAAATTAAGCCATGAGATAAGCCAGTCTGTGAAGGGGGGAGTGCCTAAGCCAAGCCATCAAACCTGTTCAAGCCAGCCTAGCCTTAGCCAGCTTTCCACCTTGCTGAGCTAATAGTTAAAAGACTCCAAGCCATCTGAGCCTGTGTGAAAGGTCTAAGCCAGCAAGCCCAGCCCAGCTGACTCTGAGAAGTAAGCCAGCAAGCCACGTGGAGTTCCGCCATCCCTATCGTCTTGGTGCTCCAATGTATCGCTGTTTTGAGTGTTAATACCATCCCTGTGGTATTCTGGGTTTGTTCCAAGCCACCCTAGCTTGAATTTCAAGTGCCTAATGGTATAGTGTGGAAGTACCAGTAAGCCAGAGCGCTCAGTGGGAAGCCGTGACACGACGCCTGCCCCACTCATCACGCGGCCGTCCACTCACCCTTCCACCCACACAAACAGACGCCATTAACCACGTGTCTGATTTTACCCAATCTCTGGGGGTTATCGTCGATTTGTCCGGTCTACATAGTAGGTGAAGATGTAGACTTTGTGACCTTCCAACTAGTGCGCCAACGATTAAGGCCTATTCTGTGTAGAGCCTTCATTTAAGTGCAATTTCTCCGAGAATCACCTTGTGTAGTGGGGTTAGCAGACGCCGCCAGAGCTGTTAACAACATCAACCTCCTCCAGTTTTCCTTCCACTATCAACGTTCTACAGCCTAGAGACATTTATCTTTTCTTTTTCCGAAATAATTAGAGACATTTGCGAGTGTTGAGTTATTGTTCTCAGTTATAGTGAATATACTTGTGTTATCTTAAGATTCGTGAGTCGTTTGCAGAATAAGTGTTAAATTCCCTGCTTGCATTAATTTTGAATTTTCCTAGTATTGTCTCTCATTAATTATTTTGTGTCATATTTCATTATATACTATAGTGTTTTGTTTTGTCTCATCTGAAGTAAGTATTAATTAATTAGTATCGTGTGCCGTTTAAATCAGTTATCCCTTGTGTCATTTTCTTTAAACTATTGTTGTGTTCCAATACTTTTCCCAGTCATATTTTTTTTCCAGTAATAATTTTTTTTTTTCACATTCGTCGCTCAACCTTGGTGTCGAGCGGACGTGCGACCAGCCTGCCTCTACCGGCGCCTTGTGACTTTGTTGTTTTCACAACATGGCGCAGTTGGGTTGTCGCCGAGTTAACACTGTGTGTATTCAGATGATTCGTGGGGCTGTGTCGGGCCAGAATGCTTCTGTTCTACAGACTGCCATTATACGAGACGCCTACGGATTGGAAAATGACGATTTGTGTGGTGTGGCTATAAATGGTGCATATAGAATCTTTGTTAAGCTTCGCACTGCCGATGTGTATGAGAGGATTGTCGCCAGGTTTCAGGAAGTACCTGTGGATGTGAATTCGGCAGTTACGGTGTGTCTTCACGACGTATCCAGGTACTACATTTGGGTCAAGGTTCGTAATTGCCCATTTGAGGCGACTGAGGCTGATTTGAGAACAGTTTTTGAGAGATATGGAACTGTTCATACGGCGACGGTGGGCAGGTGGTCGGAAGGGATGTTTCAAGGTCTGCTGGAGGGAACGTTTACATTAAAAATGACGTTACGCCATCCCATCCCTTCCTACGTACTGTTGGAGGACTTCAGGACTCAAGTCATGGTTACCTATGCGGGGCAACATCGTACCTGCAGGTTGTGTGGGGCCTATGACCATATGGCTGTGCAGTGTGGTAAACGGACGGGCCCAAAGGATGTTGGACGTCAACGGGAGTCTTCGGTGCATCGTACGGAGGAGCGTGGGTCGGACAACCCTATGTCGGGTGCAAGTTGGAGTGCTGAGGTGGACAGGTCAGAATCTTTGGAGGATGGCTGTGCGACCTTACCAGGGGTAACGGAATCATCAGTTCAGGAGCCTGGAGCCGTGGGAGGAGTATCGGCGGCTGATGAGAGGGTGGCAGAGGAGGCGTTTGCTACGGTGTTGCAGGACCTTTTGTGCACCCCAGGCCAGGTGTGTGTGGACGAACCTGCAGCTGACTTGGAGTCAGCGGGGGACAGGGATGCTGAGGTTGTTGGCCTCCCTGTGGTTAGTGCCTCGGCCGCAGGGCGGCTGCTTCACGTGGAGGCAGAGGTGCACTTCGATGGCCTCCAGGAGGTAGGTATGGAGGAAGAAAGTGCGTCACGGAAGAGAGCGGCCCAGTCTGATACAGACGATGTGCTCACACCGGCGCAACGTCCGGGAAAGAAGATGTGGGCTGATGTAGCGAGTGGTGATGTTGGTGGTCCCAAGGGACAGAGACTCATGAAAGGTGGTTCCTGAGACTTTGGGAGTGACCGTGGTGGAACTCAGGGAAAAGGGGATCGGCAAGTGCCAGTGCCTAAAGGAAAACCCCCTCTGTCAGTTTCAAGTGCTTTACCGTGAATATTAATGGTTTGTGTGATAAGATGAAGCGTGAATGGTTTCGTGAGTATTTGGTGAGGTATGGTATAGACGTGGTTTTTGTGCAGGAACATAACCACAAGTATGGTTGTCAGTTACTGATTGAAGGATACACTGTTTACGCTGCACACTCCTTAAGATTGAAAGGGGGTGTGGCTATATTAATAAGGGAGACTAACCCGTTTGTTGTCCATCACAGTGAGGAGGGGGGGGGGTAATACGGGTGGATGGATCATGGGGAGGGATCAGGTGTCCTTTGTGTGTATTTATGGTCCAGCGGAGGCGGATGGTAGGGTAAAGAATGATTTTGTGAGGGATGTGTTAGTTTATCACTTACGATCGCTATCTGCGATTGCGGTGGTGGGTGGTGATTGGAACTGTGTGACACATCGTAGGGACGTGGACCCGAGGGGGGCGGGGTATTGTTTAGTTTTGCTGGGGGATCTGTTACATGGTGTGGGGTTGGTGGATGTGGGGGGGGGTGCTGCATGGGACGTGGAGCACACGTTCATGAGGAGAGGTTATGCTGCTCGGCTGGACCGGTTATATGTGACTAGGAGAGCGGAAGTGAGGAGGGTGCGTGTGTTGGATGTGGACTTGGGGTGGGATGGACTGCCTCGCAGGTACGGGAGTTATTGGAAATTAAATGTCCGGTTGCTTCAAGAGGGGATGGGGAGGGATACGTTTTGGGGTTTGTGGGACAGGTTGTGGTCCAAGGTGCATGTGGATGGGGATTTGTTGCTCTGGTGGGACAATGTGGCTAGACGGGGGAGGGAGGATAATCAGTTTGCGTATGGACTTATTAGGTATCTGGAGGGACAGTTAAGGGATTGTTATGGGAGAGGATGTGGGAGTGCGGTTTACCCTGTTGTGGAAATAGAGGGGTTGAAAGATAATATTCGGGTTTTGCAAAATGAAAGGTTTGATGCTGCAAGGGTGGCAGGTGGGTTAGAGGAGGTGGTATGGGGTGACAAGCCGTCGGCATGTGTCCTGCGAGGGCAGGCATGTAGGCGTAGAGCGACGGAAATTGTAAGGTTGTGTGTGCATGAGGCAATGGGGGGCTATAGGGAGGGGCAAGAGTTGGTTACAACAGAGGGCATGGGGTGGTATGTGGATGGGTGGTATGGGTCGTATATGAGGAGTGAAGGGTGCAGGAGGAGGCTTTAAGGGATATGGGAGGTTGGGTGCAATGTGGACTTGAGAGGGGGATAGGGAGGGGTTGAGTGGTGATATAGTGGAGGATGAAGTATGGACGGCCTTGATGGGTATGAGCAGGGGTAAGGCGCCAGGGATAGACAGATTACCAAGTGATTTTTATATACAGCATTGGGGTTTTTTAAAGGGGTTTTTAGTGCGGTTGTTAAATGTCATGAAGAAGGGGGGTGTCTTGGGGATTCACAGTCCACGGCTATTGTGGTTATGGTGCCAAAGGGGACTAGTCAGAACGGTGAGGGACTATAGGACTATTTCACTTATGTGCGCGGACTATAAGTTATTTGCGAAAATATTAGGCAATCGATTGAAAAGGGTCTTAGATAAGGTTATTGTTGGGAGTCAATATGGGGTGCGGGAAGGTCTATGTACGTGGGGCATGGGGTTATTCGGGGTTTATTGAGAGTAGGCAGAAGGAGGGAGGGGGTGTAGCACTGGATTGGAGGGCAGCGTATGATAGTGTGGAACTGAAGCGTTGTGGAGCATTATGAGGTGGCAGGGGTTTGGTAAGGAGATGGTGAGTTGGGCACGTACTTTGTACTGGGCAGCAAGTATGTGTGTGCAGGTGAATGGGAGGGTGGGGCAGCGTGTTAGGATGGGAAGGGGTTTACGTCAGGGTTGCCCACTATCTCAATTGTTGTTCACATGCCTGCAGGACCCATTTTAAGGGCTGTAGAAGCGTCTGTGCGGGGGCAGGGAAGGGGGATCTGGGTGTTGGGAATCCTGGCATAGTGGGCTATGTGGATGACACGACGATTCTTGTGGGGAGGGGGGGGATTAGAGCGTGTGGGCAGGGTCATTGAGGTTTTTGTTGAAGCGACGGGTATGACTGTAAATGAGGATAAGTCGAAATTCATGAGATTTGGGGACTGGGAGGGGATGGCTTGTGGAAGGTGGTGTTTAGTGGATCGGGTGAAGATTTGTGGTGTGGTGTATATGAGGGATGCGAGGGAGGCGAGGGTGGTTAATTCGGAGGGTGTAGTACAGAGGGTGTTGGGTAGATTAGATGGTTTGAGGCCATCACATCTCACGCTGCACCAACAGGTAATAGTGGTTAACGGGTTGCTATATAGTAAAATATAGCATGTGGCGGCATTGTACCCGTTGGTGCAGGGGGACGTTCAGAAGTTGTTGCGTAGGGTTTTTTGTTTTATTTGGGGATCGGGTTGTGATTGGTTATGAAGGGGGGTGGTTACGCTCCCGTTACACCAGGGAGGGCTAGGGTTGATTCCCTTGGAATGCAGATTGAAGAGTGTTTATGTGAAGCGGGGTTACCTGAGGGTGGTTGGGGATGGGGGAGGGATAGGCCTTCTGCATGAGGATATAAGGAGGTGGTGGGGAGGGCTGGATTTAAGGGAATGTGAGGACATGTTACAGGTCCTACTTATTGTTAGGGATCCATCACATATGAGGGTGAGGACTATTGAGAAGGCGGTGCGGTCTCGGGAGATGGCAGGGGTGGAAGGGGTTTACCCTCTGTATGCTTGGAAGGATATTTGGGGGAGGTTAAGAAGATTGCGGCTTCGTCCATGTGTGCGGGAGGTATTTTTCCGGTTTTTTTCATGGGATTTTACCATCAGGGGTGGTTTTACATAACAGAGGCCTTAGGGTGGATGGGGTGTGTCAAGCTTGTGGGGAGGATGAAACTGCATTTCATAGTGTATATTTTTGTGAGCGTTTGGGTGTCGTGAGGGAATGGTTGGGGCGTGTGATTTGCTTAGTGGGGGGGGGGTGGATTGTTGGTGTTGAGGGCACTTAGTTTGGATGTGGGAGGAGTGGGGGTGGAGGTTCAGAGGGCAGTGGCGTATGTGATAGCAGATTTTGTTTTCATTTCATGGGCTATGAGGGATAAAGGGGTTAGTGAACGACGGATGGCACTGGCGGCAGGCTTTTATAGAACGAAGTGCTGAAATAGGGACCTCTATGGGGGGAGGTGGGTGAAGGATTTTCCTGTGGGTTACAGGGATTTCACCATGGGGGTCTTGGGTTACAGGGATTTCACCATGGGGGTCTTGTGGTCCTTGTGAGTGTCAGGGGTATCCGACAGGCTGGTCTCCCGTGGGGGGGGGTATTGTGAGGCATTGACTGTGGCTGTTGGAGCTCGTGTGTTTGTGCGTGAGGGATCGAGGTTGGTTAGCTTAGGGGGGTCTCACTGTTTTGTTATATGTGTTTGTATGCATGTAGTGTGTGGAAGGGCATTTATATTGTCCTGTTGGGGTTTTGATGTGTGATTTAGTATTGATGTAACACTTGTGTTTTTTGTGACATGGCCGTGCTGGTCTCGAGACCCGTTGGGGTTGTCATAATGTATATAGTGTGATAGGGTGTGCACTCAGTGGTGTAGGTTTGTGTAGAGCGCATTGTATCTCTGCTCTTTAGTTAGTGTGTGGTTGTGTTGAGTTGTTGTATTTATATTGACTGTACAATGTATGTCTTGTACCCAGTATTTGGGATGATGGCTTAGACTTACGTTATCGCTTTATTGTATATTTTCTCTTGTATTTAAGAGTTATGTATATGTTATACTTGTGTTTTCAATAAAACAAAAAAAAAAAAAAATTCCCCTGCATTTCCCTGATAATTTTTGTGTTATTGCATTAAGTGTTCCCTTCCAAGGGTTCTTATTCAGCTTTGTATCCTTGTTCATTTTTTGTTTGTGTAATTAATTTTGACTTATTCCAGTAACCATATTTTACTAGTTATTGAATTACCATTTTAATTCAGTGTGCATCTATTGAGTTATTATTTTCTATGCCAGTGTCTCATTTGTTTTACTTCCACAGAATACATTACCATACCTTCTGTGTGCAGTACCTAATAATATTTATATAGATTATTATACCCAACAAGTCTTAAGTCAAAGAATACTTTTGTGAACTGTAAGTCCAACAGTTATATACCTTTGATGTATGTACTCCACTACCTGTAAGTCTTATCTTTTATTGTTCACTTTTATTCATCTCTGAAGTGTTGTTTGAACAAGTTCACTCTTAAGTTTGATTAAAGTATCCTTAGTTAATTGTTTGAGTAATTGTTCTGATTAACATTACCTTGTTTTGCTTGAAATTAAGAGTAAGAGTGTTCAAACTAGTTAAATTCTAATATCCTTACTTTTCATGTGTTGAATTTTTTTTTTTCTACAGTGCAATTTGTTTAATATTTCCTGCAACTCTTTGATCACCATGCCCAGCCCTTCTAGGGCAGTGTAGGTGCCAAGGCTGGAGCTTGCTATTATCTGCGGCTCGCAAGCCTACCCTTCCCGTCAGCCTCCTTGGGGCGGGGAAGGTGGCAGACCAGAGAGGCCTAGCATCTATCTACCTCCATGCCTCATGCTGGTGGCGAATGTGGCTAGGCCTGGGGCCAGTTGGTCCCACCGCTGAGGGGTACACCCTCCCATGGGAGACATAGGTCTCTGATACTCCCTCGCCAGGGAGCCGGAGCCGGGTCGCCATCTGGTAAAGACCCGGGCCGGGAGAATTCCCGGTGAATCAACACCTCCACCTCCTCCTGCAACTGATTTTGTGCAATTCCACTTTTGCTGTATTCTATTTTGCTTTCATAAATTCTTATATCGTTTACTTATGTGTTAAAGAAATTGTTCAATTTTGCAAGAGGGATAATTAATATTCCAGTGCAATTTTCTCAGTGATTTAAGTAGTAACTTTATTTCAATTGTTGTCAGTGAATATTTTAATTGTTTGTGCAAGTCTCTTTTTATTGTGCCTTGTTTTATCAGATTATTTCTCTTTGCATAAGAATTACAGTATTGATTTTTATTTCATTATTTTTGCATTGATTTATCATTTTCTTGTTGCATTTCCTTGTTGAAATTGAAAGTAAGGACAACTCACCTTGCAGTTAATTCAACTTAAAGTAAGACTTCTTGAATATTAATGTGTTATCCATCTTGCTAAGTCAATTTTCTGTGAGTTTTCTTTGCTTTAAGTGTAGCTCTTGCAATTTTTATCACTTATGCAGATTAGTTAACATTCATTAGTTACAGTAAGCTATTTTGTGCTGTATAATTTGCTTGTTCTTTTAAATTCCCCTTCATACTTTTCTGCAATCATGTCTCAAGCAAATTCAGGCGATAACTTTGTGTATTCTGCCAGTCAAAGCTATAATGATTATGAGTCAGTACAAAGTCCTAATAGTCCCTTAATGACTGAAAGAAAGTATTTAGCTTTTGAGCAATATGTTTGTTCTCACAGCTTGTATCCGAGATTTGTCACAGTGCTGCAGAATGTGAAGTTCAAATTAGGTTCTTGTAGACTTGTGAAGTATTTATTAACGTAGCCGAGTGGTCAGGCACTGGTAATACTGTCACTCCTGTCTGGAATTCAGTCCCTACAATATCTTGCATGCAAGATAGTGTCACATTACCTCGGGTGTCTGAAGGTACCCAAGACAACCTTGAGTACTGAGACAACTATCCCTGCGATGGCACTTGTTCAAGTAGTAGTTCTCCCCAGGGGATGCCTTGTTAAAGAAAGACTACTGTAATGAGTTATTCCATCTCTTGCTGATGTACAAGAATAGTATACAATACCGACAATATGAAATAAAGACAATGTACAACATCTGGGTATCTTTATTGTAAACGTTTCGCCATCCAGTGGCTTTATCAATACAAATTCTAGGACATTATATGAAGACAGTAGAACTCAACGAAGTTCGGTGCTGTTCACACCACTCCAAGTCCGAGGGACTGAATGCCTCATCTTTTGTATATAGTTCTACTGTCTTCATATAATGTCCTAGAATTTGTATTGATAAAGCCACTGGATGGCGAAGCGTTTACAATAAAGATACCAGATGTTGTACATGTGTCTTTATTTCACATTGCAGAATGCCGTTTCTGTGACTAGTTTATTCACTAGAGTTTCTGTTGTTGTTCCTTGTGTTCCAGATAGTGATATTATCCTAGTTGACAATAAATCCTTGCAGAGTAAAGTGTTGTACGCCTAGCAATTATTACCTGTAGTAAGAGATAGTGAGAGCCGTTTCTCCTTTGCTCATATTTCGTGTTATAGAGTTAACTATTTCAGCCGGGGAGAGTTCAATCCACTTAACCGAGTTTGTTCATTCCTTCAGTAGGAAAGTGATCATAAGCCTTGAGCTAAAGATAGATGATTGAGTTAAGAGAAATTGTCGACTGTGTGTTTTGTTACCAGATATTCAGTATCTAGTAAGATTTTTGTGTGTTCAAGTTCCCTCCGAGTTACTGAGATTTGACAGTATGACCTTTGCGTGCCAGGTCTATTTTCTGTTAAAAAACCTTCTTCTTTGTATATTTATTCTTCCTCAGAATCTGTAGAGTGCATGAATATAGATCGATCGATCAATTTTATCAATGAAATTGTAATATAACTTGTAATGCATTACAGTAAGAACCAGTATATTAAGAACAATTACCTTAAGACCCGTGATAGTAAGATCAGTTATTACTATCTGTTCAGTCGATTCAATCCTGTTATAATATATTAGTTCTAAGTTACATATGTGTTTGCTATTGTATAGAATCAGCCCAGAGCTACCTGCCTGTTTGCCTATAGAGTTGTATTGTATGTCGAGACGACATTCGTAGCGTGTACGAGCTGTCATATGTGACGTCACGCGTCTCGCATATGGGACGCTTCCCCAAAGCGCCCACCCTCATTATTTCGATGGTAGGCCTAGACGATGGAACAGATGGCTGGGTTCTCCTTCATCACTTACTCAACATATCTATGTTACCAGCCACTAGTGTGTTTCGTTGCGACCATTATTACTCTCCCAGTACCCACACGACACTGTCACTCACCCACCACTGTGTTACTCGCACCCACTGTGTCACTCGCATCCCACTGTGTCACTCACACCCCAATGTGTCATTCATACCCCACTGTGTCACTCACTCCCACTTTGTCACTCACACCCCACTGAGTCAATCACACAACACTGTGTTACTCACACACCACTGTGTCACTCACTCCCCACTGCGTTAATAACACAACACTGTGTCACTCACAACCACTGTCACTCACACCTACTTCCTAAATCAACACCACTGTGTCAATCACACACCACTGTCACTCACTTCATTCTATCATTCACACCCACAGTGTCACTCACACACCACTGTGTCACTCACACCACACTGTTTCACTAACACACCACTGTGTCACTCACACACCACTGGGTCAGTCACACACAGGGTCACTCACACCCCATTTTGTCCCTCACACCCCACTGTGTCACTCATCCCATTTTGTCACGCACTCCCCACTCCGTCAGTCACACACCACTGTGTCACTCCACACCACTGTGTCACTCACACCCACTATTTCTCTCACATCCCACTGTGTTACTCACACCCCACTGTGTCACTCACACCGCACTGTGTCACTCACACCCCAATGTGTCACTCACACACCACTGTGTTACTAGCAACCTACTGTGTCACTCACACCGCTGTGTCACTTTCACACCACTGTCACTCACACCCTACTGTGTCACTCATAACCCACTGTCACTCACATTTCTCTGTTGTACAATCACCCCACTGTGTCACTCATACCCCTCTGTGTCACTCACACTCCACTGTGTCACTCGCACCCCCTGTGTCACTCACACACCACTGTGTCACTCACACAGATGTGTTACTCTCTCAGCAATGTGTCACTCACACCCCACTGTTTCACTTGCACATCGCTGTGTCACTCTCACACCGCTGTGTCACTCACACCACTGTGCCACTCACACACCACAGTGTCACTCACACACCACTGTGTCACTCACACACCACTTTTCACTCACACACCACTGTGTCACTCACACACCCATGTGTCACTCACACGTCACTGTGTCACTCGCACCCCTCTGCGTCACACTCCTCTGTGTCACTCGCACCCCACTGTGTCACTCACACACAACTGTTTCACTCACACACAACTGTGTCACTCACACACAACTGTGTCACTCACACCCCTTGTGTCACTCACACCGCACTGTATCACTCGCATCCCACTTTGTCACTCATACCCCACTGTGTCATTCACACTCCACTGTGTCACACCCAACTGTGTCACTCGCACCCCACTGTGTCACTCACACACCGCTTTGTCACTCCCAAACAACTGTGTCACTCACATCCTACTGTGTCACTCATAACCCACTTTGTCACTCACACTGCACAGTGTCACTCACATTCCACTGTGTCACTCACATTCCACTGCGTCACTCACAAACGACTGTGTCACTCACACCCACCGTGTCACTCACCCACTGTGTCACACCGCCTGTGTCACTCACACTCCACTGTGTCACACCCTACTGTGTCTCGCCCTCCAACCCCACTGTGTCACTCACACCTCACTGTGTCACTCACACCTCACTTTGTCACTCACAACCCTCTGTGTCACTCACACTCCACTGTGTCACTCACACCTCACTGTGTCACTCACACACCACTGTGTCACTCACTCCCCACTGTGTCATTCACACTCCAATGTGTCACTTACACCCCTCTGTGTCACTAACACGCCACTGTGTCACTCACGACCCACTTTATCACTCACACCATATTGTGTCACTCACTTCCCACTGTGTCACTCACACCCCACTATGTCACTCACACCCACTGTGTAACTCACACCCCACTCTGTCACTTACACCCCACTTTGTCACTCACACCTCACTGTGTCACTCACTCCCCACTGTGTCACTCACACCTCACTATGTCACACACCCCAATGTGTCACTTACACCCCTCTGTGTCACTAACACGCCACTGTGTCACTCACAACCCACTTTATCACTCACACTACATTGTGTCACTCACTCATTACTGTGTCACTCACACCCCAATATGTCACTCACACCCCACTGTGTCATTCACACCCCACTTTGTCACTCATACCCCACTGTGTCACTCACACCCCACTGTGTAACTCACACACCACTGTGTCACTCGCAACCCACAGTGTCACTCACACACCACTGTGTCACTCTCACACCACTGTGTCACTCACACCCTACTGTGTCACTCATAACCCACTCTGTCACTCACACCCTTCTGTGTGACTCACACCCCTCTGTGCCACTCACACCACACTGTGTCACTCACACACTACTGTGTCACACACCGCTGTGTTACACACACCACTATGTGTCTCAAACCCAATGTGTCACTCACATCCCACTGTGTCACTCAGACACCACTGTGTCACTCTCACACCGCTGTGTCACTTTCACACCACTGTGTCACTCACACACCACTGTCACTCACACACTACTGTGTCACTTACACCCCACTGTGTTAATCACACCCCACTGTGTCAATCACACCCCTCTGTGTCACTCACACCGCACTGTGTAACTCACACCCCACTGTGTCACTCACACACCACTGTGTCACTCGCAACCCACTGTGTCACTCACACATCGCTGTGTCACTCTCACACCACTGTGTCACTCACACCCTACTGTGTCACTCATAACCCATTCTGTCACTCACACTTCTCTGTTTCTCATTCACCCCACTGTGTCACTCACATCCCTCGCCTCTGTGTCACTCACACACCACTGTATCACTCACACACCGCTGTGTTACTCTCAGACTAATGTGTCACTCACACCCCACTGTGTCACTCGCACATCGCTGTGTCACTCTCACACCGCTGTGTTACTCTCACACCACTGTGGCACTCACACACCACTGTGTCACTAACAACTCACTTAATCACTCACACCCCATTGTGTCACTCACTCCCCACTGTGTCACTCACACCCCACTATGTCACTCACAACTCACTGTGTCACTCATACCCCACTGTGTCACTCACACCCCACTGTGTCACTCACGTCACTGTGTCACTCACACCCCACTGTGTCACTCACCCCGCACTGTATCACTCGCACCCCACTTTGTCACTCATACGCCACTGTGGCACTCACAACTCTCTGTGTCACATACACTTCACTGTGTCAATCATACCCAACTGTGTCAGTCACACTCCACTGTGTCACACTCCACTGTGTCAATCGCACCCCACTGTGTCACTCACACACCGCTGTGTCACTCACGCAACTGTGTCACTCATAACCCACTCTGTCACTCACACCGCACTGTGTCACTCACATTCCACTGTGTCACTCACATTCCACTGTGTCACTCACATTCCACTGTGTCACTCACATTCCACTGTGTCACTCACACTCCACTGTGTCACTCAAACATCACTGTGTCTCTCGCACTCCACTGTGTCACTCGCGTCCCACTGTGTCACTCACACCCCACTGGGTCATTGACACCATACTGAGTCACTCACAAACGACTGTGTCACTCACACACGACTGTGTCACTCACACAAGACTGTGTCTCTCACACCCTACTTTGTCACTCACACTTCACTGAGTCAATCACACCACTGTGTCTCTCACAATTCACTTCCTCAATCACACACCACTGTGTCAATCACACACCACTCTGTCACTCACATCTCATTGTATCATTCACATCCCACAGTGTCACTCACACACCACTGTGTCACTCACACCTCTCTGTGTCACTCACACACCACTGTGTCACTCACACACCCCTGTGTCACTCACACGACTGTCACTCACACCCACTGTGTCACTCACACCCCACTGGTTCACTCTCACTCCACTGTGTCACTCACACCACTGTGTCACTCACTCACCACTTGGTCAATCACACACCACTGTGTCACTCACACTCCACTGTGTCACTCATACCCCATTTTGTCACGCACTCATTACTATGTCACTCACGCAACACTGTGTCACTCACACCTACTGTGTCACTCCCACCCCACTGTGTTAATCACACCCTACTTTGTCAATCACACCCAACTATGTCACTCACCACACTGTGTCACTCACACCCACTGTGTCACTCACACCCCACTGTGTCACTCACACTCCACTGTGTTAGAAGTGTTCAAGGTTCAAAGATTGAAATATTTTCCAAAAAAATTCTCCTAGTGTTGCCCACGTGTCTTTTTAAACTATAATAAATTTTTCTCGTGTCAATCGCTAATTCTTAAATGAAACTCCACTTGAACAGAAATGTTCTACTGTTAAGACTGATATTGCGCCTATTGAAAAATCATACTCAAAGTAATTCAACCCTGGATTTTTTTATTCTCATTTTGCCAAAAATTTCTTGACTCTACATGATGAAGTCTATGGATGACATTTGTGAGAAAGTGTGTGAGAGTGTGTGAAGGTGTGTGAGAGTGTGTTCAGGAGGTTGACGTGAACACTAGGCAAGGTTCACAAGACTCCTGAACACTAGGCAAGGTTCACAAGACTCCTGAACACTAGGCAAGGTTCACAAGACTCCTGAACACTAGGGAAGGTTCACAAGACTCCTGAACACTAGGGAAGGTTCACAAGACTCCTGAACACTAGGGAAGGTTCACAAGACTCCTGAACACTAGGCAAGGTTCACAAGACTCCTGAACACTAGGCAAGGTTCACAAGACTCCTGAACACTAGGCAAGGTTCACAAGACTCCTGAACACTAGGGAAGGTTCACAAGACTCCTGAACACTAGGCAAGGTTCACAAGACTCCTGAACACTAGGCAAGGTTCACAAGACTCCTGAACACTAGGCAAGGTTCACAAGACTCCTGAACACTAGGGAAGGTTCACAAGACTCCTGAACACTAGGCAAGGTTCACAAGACTCCTGAACACTAGGGAAGGTTCACAAGACTCCTGAACACTAGGGAAGGTTCACAAGACTCCTGAACACTAGGGAAGGTTCACAAGACTCCTGAACACTAGGCAAGGTTCACAAGACTCCTGAACACTAGGCAAGGTTCACAAGACTCCTGAACACTAGGCAAGGTTCACAAGACTCCTGAACACTAGGGAAGGTTCACAAGACTCCTGAACACTAGGCAAGGTTCACAAGACTCCTGAACACTAGGAAGGTTCACAAGACTCCTGAACACTAGGGAAGGTTCACAAGACTCCTGAACACTAGGCAAGGTTCACAAGACTCCTGAACACTAGGGAAGGTTCACAAGACTCCTGAACACTAGGGAAGGTTCACAAGACTCCTGAACACTAGGCAAGGTTCACAAGACTCCTGAACACTAGGCAAGGTTCACAAGACTCCTGAACACTAGGGAAGGTTCACAAGACTCCTGAACACTAGGCAAGGTTCACAAGACTCCTGAACACTAGGGAAGGTTCACAAGACTCCTGAACACTAGGAAGGTTCACAAGACTCCTGAACACTAGGCAAGGTTCACAAGACTCCTGAACACTAGGGAAGGTTCACAAGACTCCTGAACACTAGGGAAGGTTCACAAGACTCCTGAACACTAGGCAAGGTTCACAAGACTCCTGAACACTAGGCAAGGTTCACAAGACTCCTGAACACTAGGGAAGGTTCACAAGACTCCTGAACACTAGGCAAGGTTCACAAGACTCCTGAACACTAGGGAAGGTTCACAAGACTCCTGAACACTAGGCAAGGTTCACAAGACTCCTGAACACTAGTGAAGGTTCACAAGACTCCTGAATGCAGGGTGAGAGATTCTTAAGAACAATTCTGAGAAACAATAAAACAGGTATGATCTTTCAGAATATAATTTATATTTATTTTTTAAATAAATGGATAAGACAGATTTGCAGTTGTATCATTTATTATTTACTTGGATTTCAGAAGTACATAGCAATGAAAATTAGTATACAACATAAACAATGCAGTTGTGGGTGGATATAACTTTGAAGAGTTTCGAGAGTTTCTCTTCTCTCTGAGCCCGGCCATGAGCCAGACTCGTCTGGTGCTGGATGTGAGTAAGACTTGCCTACCATGGGCTAGTACCCCTGTAGTAGTGCTACTTTGTTATTATGTCATTGCCTGGTCTACTAGACCTTGGCCCTAACGCAGGTGGGTCTTGAAGTACAATATCTCAGTGAGAAAGATGAAGGTTGCTAGCACAACGCCCACCGCCCACACCACCATCACACCGCCCACCTTCACCATACCAAGTGGCTTCAGTTCTTCATTCCTCAAATTTGCAAAAACACATTTGGTGGAGGGAAAACCTATAAGTTGAGAACTTCTCAGCCAGACAATTCTGTAAGAAAATGAAAATATAACATGTTAAAGACAGCCTCTCTAAGGTTAAATACAACCTAGACAGTGAAACTTGAAATGTATAAACATACAAACTAGTATCTTGATTTAACTGGAACGAGAAGTATTTAGTCACTGTTGATAAAAATGTAGACTACACCTGTATAGTGAGGTCAGTTTACATGTACATATATGTAGCTGCACGTGCGTGCCGATACTCTCACAATGTCTCTCATTTTCACACTCATTCTCTCGCATTTATTCTTTCACCCTCCCACTTTCATTCTTTCACTCACTCATTCTCGCGTAGGTTGAATAATTTAATGTCAGGAAATAGGAACAAGCCCATTACCTGCATCAGTACTGGTGGAAACGATACTGGGAAGGGCAGGATACAAGAGCTACTGGATAACTATAGATTTATTGACGTCTAAGGGAGGGGTCCCGAACATACGTTACATTTTTCCTAGTAGAGGAGTGGGCAATGAACGGATGTCAAGGGCAATGGTGTAAATTGTTAGCTAGACAAGTATTGTAAAGAACTTGCTGTCCCATTTATTGACAACCAGGACAATTTCTATGGGAAACAGTGGTGATATGGACTTGCTCAGTGGTGACATGGACTTGCTTGAGTGCTGATGTGGACTTGAGTGGTGATGTGGACTTGCTCTTGTAAAGACGTGACTAGTGTGCTCTTAGCTACCTGAGATTGTGGTGATGGCTTTGCTCGACTAAGAGCAGCTATATCCTCGGCTTAAGGAAGAGTTAATGCAAACTAGAAGAAAAAGTCAACGACTGAAAGGAATGTCCAAGAATTATTCCCAGAACAATGTTATGGTGAACAGCTATGTCAATGATGGGACCAACGACTGGAAGCTGGTTAGAATGGAAGGAACGATGATAAAGCTAGGGAACATCGAGGAAACTGCTGTTGTGACCAGCAAGTCCTTCTTAGAATTGGCAGACAAGTGTGAGCTGGTGACTTTAGACAGTCCAGCAAAGACCATCCCAGCGAAGAGCTTTCCATTGAAGACCATAGAGAACGTCACGACGAATACCGCCAGTTAAGGCAAGAACATTGTTTTAGTTGGGGACAGTCAGGTTATGGACAGGGCTTTTTGTCTTAGAGATAGGAAGAAAAGGCAGAGCGTGTGTTTTCCTGAGGATGAGATTGAGGACATTGTGAGAGGTAACGGGGCCAATCCTGTTATCTCTCTCAGTACGGGAAGCAACGATATTGGCAGATGTAAGAGTTAGGACCTGATTAGCAGGTGTAGGTAAGCGATATACATAATTAGGAAGAATAGAGGGCACTCTGTAATATGTAGCATTTTGCCGAGGAGAATAGTTGGAAATGAATGGTTGTAGCAATTTTGTGACTTTTAGGGAAACTAGTTATAGTAAATATAAGGTAGAGTTATTGGTGATTATTGGAAAGCCAGTGGCACTAGGTGAGATGTTGGAGAAGCAGAAATGAAGAGGGAAGGAAAAAAGAACAGAGGGTTTCTAAATATATATACAAGTGAGGGTAGCATTGACGTATTTACCATAACTGAGATATAATTTAATATGAAGAGTCGGGACATCCTCGCTGAATGTCACACTCCGGGTTTTAAGTTACTCCACAATGATAGAATTAATGGACAGGGAGGTGAGGTGACACTATTTGTCAGAAACGCTTAAATTGCCTCATAAAATATGTTAAGACAAAACGAACACACAGTCTGTCTGGGTAGAATTCTCGGAAGAGCATGAAAAATTATTTTTAGGTGTGATTTACCGTCGACCAAACTTGGATAGAGACCAGAGGAGACTACGTTTGGATGACATTATTAAGGCCACAAGGCATAATAACGTAGTAAGTCTTCGAAACTTTAATTTTAGTCAAAATGATTGGAATTCATTAAATTGGAATCTTGAATCAAACGGCTTCCTGGAGGTAGTTCAAGATTGTTTTTTAGAGCATTTTGTAACAGAACCAACGTGAGGAAATAACCTGCTTGATTTGGTTCTGTTTAACAATGATACCCTTAATAATAATCCAGAGATTACAGATGAACTTGGTGCGAGCAACAATAAATTAATTACCATTAGTAATGATTGGAAGTATGATAACAGTGATAATTCACTAACGGTCCGACATTTTTGCTTAGCAGATTACAAAGGGCTTAAAGAAAACCTCTCATCTGTGGACTGGGGTATTGAAGAGACCTATCACTATAACAGTTTTCTAAACACTATACTGGCTGCCCAAATAACATTTTTTTTCCTATAACGAAATAAGATCTAATAGAAATGATCCGAAATGGAGGAACAATAGGCTAAAACATCTTTTAGGGAAGAAGAAAGGAATTTATAAACTGAGGAGTCTGTAGAGACAGAATATTATCTCTGGAAGCAAAGAGGGGAATGTATGAGAGTATAGTTATACTAACGGTTTTATATATGGGTGTGAAGCATGGGTTGTAAATGTTGCAACAAGGAGAAGGCTGGAGGCAGTGGAGATGTCATGTCTGAGGGCAATGTGTGGTGTGAATATAATGCAGAGAATTCGTAGTTTGGAAATTAGGAGGAGGTGCGGGATTACAAAACTATTATCCAGAGGGCTGAGGATGGGGTGTTGAGGTCGTTCAGACATGAAGAGAAATAGAATGACTTGGAGAGTGTATAAATCTGTAGTGGAGGGAGGGTGGAGTAGGGGTCGGCCTAGGAGGGAGGGGGTAAAGGAGTTTTTTTATGTGCGAGGGGGGGGGGGAGGGCAAGTATGCGTGAATGTGTTAGGAGCGAATTGAGACAAATGGTTTTTAGTACTTGACGTGCTGTTGGAGTGTGATCAAGGTGACATTTACGAAGGGATTCAAGGAACCCAGCAGGCCAGACTTGTGTCCTGGAGATGGGAAGTACAGTACCTGCACTTTGAAGGAGGGGTGTTAATGTTGCAGTTTTATAACTGTGGTGTAAGCACGCCTCTGGCAAGACAGTGATGGAGTGAATGATGATGAAATTTTTTCTTTTTCTTGCCACCCTGCCTTGGCTGGAAACGACTGACGTGTTAATAAAAAAATAATGGAAACAGGTGAGAGTCCATCTCGTGAATCATTATACCCACATTAAGATGGAGCTTAAAAAACTGATGGGAAAAGCTAAACGGAAAATTATTCCAAAGGTAACTAAAAGACTTTTTCCAGGTATATAGAACATAGGTTACATAAAAGATAGGTCCTCGTAAAAATATGTTTGGGCAGCTTATTGATAAGGAGAATGAAATGTGATCAATTTTTAAAAATTATTTCTTCTCAATTTTAACACAAAACACAATAACGATATCCCAGTAATTAATATCTATAGTGGGCCTGAAGAAAGTAAATTATGTAATATCACATTCATTAGGGATATGGTAATCAAACAGATAGACCGGTTAAGCAAAATAAATCCCCGGGCCTTGATGAACTTTTTTCAAAAGTTCGTAAGAAGTGCAAAATGGAACTTTCTGAACCATTAACTAACATTTTTAATAAATCTCTTCAAACAGGTGTAGTGTGTGATATGTGGAAGATGGCTAAAGTAATTCCTTGTTTTAAAGCAGGGGATAAGTCATTACCGTCAAATTTCCGCCCAGTATACCTGACCTCAATTGTTGGCAAAATACTAGAGTTAATTATAGCTGATATTATAAGAAGCCATCTTGATAAGCATAATTTGATCAAAATTTACCACTGCCCCCAAACATCTTGCTGCTGGGGGATTTCAAATTAAGACAACTAGAGAGGAGGAATATTGCAAATAATGTTTTAGCAGAGATCACCCCAGGAGGCAGCTCAGACGAAAATTAACACACACATGAGCTATTAAATCTCTGCAACAAATTCACCTTAAACCAGCAAATATTTGAACCAAAAAGAATGGAAAATACACTGGGCATCATTTTGACCAACACTGATGATCTGATACGAAATATAACAGTATCAAAGACAATACACTCATATCACAACATAACAGAACAGAGATACAGACAGGTATGTGCAGGGCTCTTGATCAGCAAAAGGTGACCAGTTATGATGGTGTCTTCACCAAATTTAACTTCAATAACAAAAATATACAGTGGGAGCAAGTCAGCCATGTTCTAAATGAAACAGCTGTGAAGATATCCTAAACAACACGGATCCGAACCTTTCGCCTTGAAAGAATGAACTCTGTGGCACTTGAGGTATACTCAAGGCACATTTCTCTAAGACAAAGGAAGAGAAGATGTAAAGTAGAAAGGTGAAGAATCACAGAGCTGCTGAGAGGGGCCAGTAAATCTGAAATACAAAGGGAGGCTCTGGTCAGAGAAATAGCAGATATCGAATTTAATCTTAAGGAATAATAGAGATGACAACAAATTCAGAAAGAACTTTTAGCTATAAATATAATTAAAAAAAAAAATTATGCCAAATCTAAGGCAAAAACAACATTCAGTATTGAACCCCAGTTTAAACGAGATGGGACTTACACAGATGACAGCAAAGAAATGAGATTCTAAAGTCCCAACACAACTCAGTGTTTAGTGAGCCGTTAACCAAACTAAGAGTCGAAATTCCGAATGATTTTGTAATGACCTAGACTCAAAATTTGGTCAATTCAAAAATTTCCAATATTATCCTAACACCACAAGACGACATGCCCATACACTATATCCCAGGCCTATTGCATGGGCATGGAACTCTGAGTTCATCAAGAACTGCAAGAAGCCCCTGTCGCGTGCTTTCGGCATTCTATGGAGAGGGAGCATGAACAGCGGGGTCATCCCACCGTCACTTAAAACAACAGACATAGGCCCCCTCCACAAAGGTGGCAGTAAAGCAATTGCAAAGAATTACAGACTGACGGTACTAATGTCCCATATAATAATCTTTGAAAGGGTTCTAAGAAGCAAGACGGCCACCCATCTAGTTACCCATCAGTTACACAACCGAGGGCAGCATTAGTTTGGATCAGACCGCTGCTGCCTGTCTCAACTACTGCACCACTATGACAAGGTCTTAGATGAACTGGAGGACAAACAAAATACAGATGTAGTATACACAGACTTTGCAAAAGCCTTCGACAAGTGTGACCATGGTGTAATAGCGCACAAAATGCGTGATAAAAGAATAACAGGAAAAGTTGGTAGATGGATCTATATCTTCCTAACAAATAGAACACAAAGAGTAATAGTAAACAGAGTGAAGTCCCAGGCACCTACGGTGAAAAGCTCTGTTCAACAAGGCACAGTACTCGCTCCCATTCGATCATTCATCCTCATTTCTGACATAGACAGGGATAAAAACCACAACACCGTGTCTTCCTTTGCTCATGACTCGCGAATTTTCATCGAGGACACTACAAGACTCCTGGCGGACATCAAGCAAGACTCCTGGCGGACATCAAGCAAGACTCCTGGCGGACATCAAGCAAGACTCCAGGTGGACATCAAGCAAGACTCCAGGCGGACATCAAGCATGACTCCAGGCGGACATCAAGCAAGACTCCTGGCGGACATCAAGCACACCTGGGCTGTGGAAAACAACATGAAGTTCAATGAAGCTAAATTTCAATTACCCCGATTTGGAAAAGTCTAGGAAATTAAAACTGAATCAGAATATAAAACAAATTCTAACTACACAATAGAGCGAAAAAAATATGTGATGGACCTGGGAGTAATAAAGTCAAAGGATCTCACTTTTAAAAATCACAACAATGTATTGACTCATCTGCTAGGAAAATGATAGAATGGATAATGAGAACCTTCAAAACTAGGGACGCCAAGCCCATGATGATTCTCTTCAAATCGCTTGTTCTCTCTAGGCTGGAATACTGCTGTACACTAACAACCCCCTTCAAGGCTGGCGACATTGCTGACCTGGAGAGTGTACAGAGAACTTTCACAGCATGCGTAAGAACGATAAAGCACCTAAATTACTGGGAACGTTTGAAGTTCATTGATTTGTATTCCCTTGAATGCAAGCAAGAAAGATTAATAACAATATACACTTGGAAAATCCTAGAGGGACTAGTCCTAAATTTGCCGACGAAAATAACTCCCAACGATAGCAAAAGACTCGGCAGGAGATGCAACATCCCCCCAATGAAAAGCAGGGTGCCACGAGTACACTGAGAGACAACACAATAAGTGTCAGGGGCCCAAGACTGTTCAACTCCCTTCCAGCATACAAAAGGGGGGAATATCAATAGACTCCTGGCTGTCTTCAAGAAGGCGCTAGACAGACACCTAAAGTCAGTACCTGATCAGCCGGGCTGAAATTCGTTCGTCGGTTTATGTGCGGCCAGCAGTAACAGCCTGGTTGTCTAGAACCTAGACTGAGGGACTGATTGCCTGATCTTCTAGACTCTAGATGATCTTCACTACCTTTGTTAAATAATCTCGTTGTTAAATAATCCCATTGTTGACTAAATGTCTTTATAAAAATCTAGCCAGGTGTTGCACATATCTTATTCGTCTACATGGAATGTTATTATGACCATCAGAGTGGCAATTACTGTCAGCATCTGGACATCAGTTACAGAAACCACTAACCTGCGAGTAATGATCATTAATTTCATTGTCACCCGACTCATTGTTGTTATAGGTATTAACATAACACATGGAGTCTAGTACATTATAAACTGAACAAAGACTCAACAGACAGAATTTTTTTATAAAATAAGAAGAACTTTACTAAAATTACGAGCTGGTGACTACAATGAACAAACAACTATTGTTCAATAACAGAACAGCTGGGTCTTGAACCCGTGGTAGGTGACACTTAAAACTCACAGGCCAGTGCGCTAACCACTCGACCTGTGTTTTAGAACCCCCTTGCCGTGGGTTTAACCCCACGTGTTCAATAATTTGTTTGTAATCGTTTTATTACGATTATGTTAGTCATGAACTAGCAGCGACTTAAGAACAATAAGTGATTTTAATGTTAGTTTACTAAGCATAGTATTGCAATCCACCACTAACAGTCTGACTGATCAACAAAAATAGATACATATTGTACATTATTACAAAAATAAATTTGATTGTTGCTTAAAGTAAATTAGAATTGATTGTAGTAATAAGATGTCAGGAAACCAGTGAATTAGTGACTCTTGTTGTCTTAATTGAATTTATATAGATGTATAGAGTATATCTAGACGTATAGATGTGTAGACTATATATAGACGTATAGATGTTAGAGTATATCTAGACGTATAGATGTGTTGAGTATATCTACACGTATAGATGTGTAGACTATATCTAGACGTATAGATGTGTAGACTATATCTAAACGTATAGATGTGAAGAGTATATCTAGACGTATAGATGTGAAGAGTATATCTAGACGTATAGATGTATGGAGTATATCTAGACGTAGGGATGTGTAGAGTATATCTAGACATATAGATGTTTAGAGTATATCTAGACGTATAGATGTGTAGAGTATACCTAGACGTATAGATGTGTAGAGTATATCTAGACGTATAGATGTGAAGAGTATATCTAGACGTATAGATGTATAGAGTATATCTAGACGAATAGATGTGTAGAGTATATCTAGACGTATAGATGTATGGAGTATATCTAGACGTATAGATGTGAAGAGTATATCTAGACGTATAGATGTATAGAGTATATCTAGACGAATAGATGTGTAGAGTATATCTAGACGTATAGATGTATGGAGTATATCTAGACGTATGGATGTGTAGAGTATATCTAGACGTATAGATGTGTAGAGTATATCTAGACGTATAGATGTGTAGAGTATATCTAGACGTATAGATGTGTAGAGTATATCTAGACGTATAGATGTGTAGAGTATATCTAGACGTATAGATGTATAGAGTATATCTAGACAGATAGAAGTATAGAGTATATCTAGACGTATAGATGTATAGAGTATATATAGACATATAGATGTGTAGAGTATATCTAGACGTACAAGACGTATCTAGACAAATAGGACTTGTAACTATAATTTTGGCATTGATTTTTAATAAGCCTCTGTGACTGCACTAAGACTTTACACAGTAAAATAAAGCTCAATATTAATATAGTATTTACATCAACTCAAATACTGAGTTCTATAATCTACAAAAGATTATTTACTCTATTTGTCCAAGTATGTTCTGTGATCCATCTGTCACTGCAAGATAACACCCATGATGTTATAGACCAGGTAATGCTTGTGCATGCTTAATGGCCGCTACCGAACTACCTGTAATGCATAACAAGAATGCAAATGCTCAGCAATCAGTCCACTCAGACTGTCTCTTAGCGAGGTAAACATTGCAGTGTTGATGAGTCAAGACTACGGTACTGGACGTCTCTGCTAGACTGTGGCAGTTATTACTTTATATTCTACTTCAGTCTGTTGTTCTTGTCTGTGTATTTTATTGACCAAGCAACTGGTTGTGGATAAGTCAACATAATAAAGATACCTGGTTGTTGCATATCTGATGACTGGTGTTGCAACTTTATTGTCAACACTGATTTAGTGTGTTCTCCAAACACAAAATTTTTTGACTTTTCGGTCAGTTTTGAAACATCGCGACCGAACTATTACCTCGACCTTATCGTTATCATGACCGAAACTTTCTACAGAAACTTCGGTACTGAATCTTTATCACGACTGAAATATTGTCATGACCTAAACATTATCACAACTGAACCATTATAAAGGCCGACAATTTTTATTTATTAACACATCGGCCGTTTCCCACCAGGCATGGTGGCCACCAAGGCAGGGTGGCCACCAAGGCAGTGCACCAGGCGTGGCCAGCAGGTGGCCACCAAGCAGGGTGGCCCAGCAGGGTGGCCACCAAGGCAGGGTGGCCACCAAGGCAGGGTGGCCCAAGGCAGGGTGGCCACCAGGCAGGGTGGCCACCAAGGCAGGGTGGCCTCCAAGGCAGGGTGGCCACCAAGGCAGGGTGGCCACCAAGGCAGGGTGGCCACCAAGGCAGGGTGGCCACCAAGGCAGGGTGGCCACCAAGGAAGGATTGTCATCAAGGCAGGCCACCATGCAGTGGTCCGACAAAGAAAAACTTTCATCATCACTCACTCCATCACTGTCTTGCCAGAGACATGCTTACACTACAGCTACAAAACTGCAACATTAACACCCCTCCTTCAGAGTGCCGGCACTGTACTTCCCACCTCCAGGACTCAAGTCCAGCCTGCTGGTTTCCCTGAAACCCTTCATAAATGTTACCTTGCTTACACTCCAACAGCACGTCAACTCCTAAAAACAATTTGTCTCCATTTGCTCCTATCTAACACGCTCATGAATACAAATATAATGAAGATATATCCTCAAACTAGGTTAGGAGTTCTAGCTACATTGATGTGAATTCTGTTCTTCTAGGATTAATAACAATGGTTAACTTACTCCTTGTCAAAGAGTGGCTTTAGAGGTGAGTTCTTAGCAAAGGCGATGCCAACAATATCCACGTAAAGGTCTTCTGAGCTCTGCTTTACTCTACATAGTTTCACTGGTCCAACTATTAGCAAGAAAAAATAGATTTTATTTACAAAAATAATGATACATATATTGATAATTAATCAATAATGTTGCTACTGTTGCTACTGTTGCTACTACTGTTACTGTTGTCATTACTGCTACTGTTGCTATTACTGCTACTGTTGCTATTACTGCTACTGTTGCATTGCTGCTACTGTTGTCATTACTGCTACTGTTGCATTGATGCTACTGTTGTATTACTGCTACTCTTGCTTTTACTGCCACTGTTGTCATTACTGCTACTGTTGTCATTACTGCTGCTGTTCCTGTTACTGCTACTGTTGTCATTACTGCTACTGTTGTCATTACTGCTGCTGTTCCTGTTACTGCTACTGTTGTCATTACTGCTACTGTTGCTATTACTGCTACTGTTGCTATTACTGCTACTGTTGTCATTACTGCTACTGTTGCTATTACTGCTACTGTTGTCATTACTGCTACTGTTGCTATTACTGCTACTGTTGCTTTTTCTGCTACTGTTGTCATTACTGCTACTGTTGCTTTTACTGCTACTGTTGTATTGCTGCTACTGTTGTCATTACTACTACTGTTGATATTACTGCTACTGTTGTTTTTACTGCTACTGTTGTGTTGCTGCTACTGTTGCTTTTACTGATACTGTTGATATTAATGATGCTGTTGTCATTACTACTACTCCTTTTGATATTACTGTTACTGTTGCTATTACTGCTACTGTTGATATTATTGCTACTGTTGATATTACTGTTTTTGTTGTTATTGCTGCTTCTGTTGTTATTGCTGTTAATGTTGACATTGCTGCCACAGTTGTCATTGATAATGTTAGTGTTACTATTTACAGACTTCCATTATTGACATTGATTCCTAGCATTGTTACCTACCATTGTTACCTACCATTGTTACTTACCATTGTTACCTACCACTGTCAGAAAAGGACTGACATTAGTGCCACCACAGATTGTTTCTTCCGTTGATATTAGCGATAACATTGTTGTGAGTGTTACTATTGTTGTGAATGTTACAATTGTTGTGAGTGTTACTATTGTTGTGAGTGTTACTATTGTTGTGAGTGTTACTATTGTTGTGAGTGTTACTATTGTTGTGAGTGTTACTGTTGTTGTGAGTGTTACCATTGTTGTGAGTGTTACTATTGTTGTGAGTGTTACTATTGTTGTGAGTGTTACTGTTGTTGTGAGTGTTACTGTTGTTGTGAGTGTTACTATTGTTGTGAGTGTTACTGTTGTTGTGAGTGTTACTATTGTTGTGAGTGTTACTGTTGTTGTGAGTGTTACTATTGTTGTGAGTGTTACTGTTGTTGTGAGTGTTACTATTGTTGTGAGTGTTACTGTTGTTGTGAGTATTACCATTGTTGTGAGTGTTACTATTGTTTTGAGTGTTACTATTGTTGTGAGTGTTACTATTGTTGTGAGTGTTACTGTTGTTGTGAGTGTTACTATTGTTGTGAGTGTTACATTGTTGTGAGTGTAACTTTGTTGTGAGTGTTACTTTGTTGTGAGTGTTACTGTTGTTGTGAGTGTTACTATTGTTGTGAGTGTTACTATTGTTGTGAGTGTTACTGTTGTTGTGAGTGTTACTGTTGTTGTGAGTGTTACTATTGTTGTTAGTGTTACTTTGTTGTAGTTTGGTTACTTTGTGTGTTATATTGTGGTTCTTGTTGTGATGTCTGTTTATTTATTTGATGTTTGTGTTTGTTGTGTGTTTTGTGCTTGTACTATTGTTGATTTATGTGTGTGTTAATGTTGATGTTCATTTGTAGTGTATTTGATTACTGTTTTGTGAGTGTCTTTGTTAGTGTTACTTTGTTTAGTGTCTGTTGTAGTGTTACTATTATTCTTTGGTGTTACTTTGTTTATGTTACTTTGTATTACATTGTTTGAGGTACTTAGTGTACATTGTTTAGTGTTACATTGTTGTAGTGTTACTTGTTGTGATGTTCTGTTGTATGTTACTGTTGTTGTTTTACTATTGTTGTGTGTTACTGTTGTTTAGTGTTACTGTTGTAGTTACTTTTTAGTTTACATTGTTGTGGTGTTACTTTGTTGTGAGTGTTACTGTTGTTGTAGTGTTACTTTGTTGTAGTGTTATGTTGTTGTGAGTGTCATTGTTGTAGTGTTACTTTGTAGTTTACATTGTTGAGTGTTACTTTGTTAGTACCATTGTTGAGGTTACATTGTTGTAGTGTACAGTTGTTTGAGTGTTACTTTGTTGTGATGTTACTTTGTTGTGAGTGTTACTATTGTTGTGAGTGTTACTTTGTTGTGAGTGTTACTATTGTTGTGAGTGTTACTGTTGTTGTGAGGTTACTATGTTTGTGAGTGTTACTATTGTTGTGAGTGTTACTATTGTTGTGAGTGTTACATTGTTGTGTGTTACTATTGTTGTGAGTGTTACTTGTTGTGAGTGTTACTATTGTTGTGAGTGTTACTTTGTTGTGAGTGTTACTATTGTTGTGAGTGTTACTGTTGTTGTGAGTGTTACTATTGTTGTGAGTGTTACTATTGTTGTGAGTGTTACTATTGTTGTGAGTGTTACTGTTGTTGTGAGTGTTACTATTATTGTGAGTGTTACTGTTGTTGTGAGTGTTACTATTGTTGTGAGTGTTACTGTTGTTGTGAGTGTTACTATTATTGTGAGTGTTACTGTTGTTGTGAGTGTTACTATTGTTGGTGTTTAGTGTTACTGTTGTTGTGAGTGTTACTATTGTTGTGAGTGTTACTTTTGTTGTGAGTGTTACTGTTGTTGTGAGTGTTACTATTGTTGTGAGTGTTACTGTTGTTGTGAGTGTTACTATTGTTGTGGAGTGTTACTGTTGTTGTGGCAGAGTGTTACTATTGTTGTGAGTGTTACTATTGTTGTGAGTGTTACTGTTGTTGTGAGTGTTACTATTGTTGTGAGGTCAAGTTTACTGTTGTTGTGAGTGTTACTTTGTTGTGAGTGTTACTATTGTTGTGAGTGTTACTGTTGTTGTGAGTGTTATATTATTGTGAGTGTTACTGTTGTTGTAGTGTTACTATTGATTGTGAGTGTATTTTGAGTGTACATTTGTGAGTGTTACTATTGTTGTGAGTGTTACTATTGTTGTGAGTGTTACTGTTGTTGTGAGTGTTACTATTGTTGTGAGTGTTACTGTTGTTGTGAGTGTTACTATTGTTGTGAGTGTTACTGTTGTTGTGAGTGTTACTATTGTTGTGAGTGTTACTATTGTTGTGAGTGTTACTGTTGTTGTGAGTGTTACTATTGTTGTGAGTGTTACTGTTGTTGTGAGTGTTACTATTGTTGTGAGTATTACTATTGTTGTGAGTGTTACTATTGTTGTGAGTGTTACTATTGTTGTGAGTGTTACTATTGGTGTGAGTGTTACTATTGTTGTGAGTGTTACTCTTATTGTGAGTGTTACTATTGTTGTGAGTGTTACTATTGTTGTGAGTGTTACTATTGTTGTGGGTGTTACTATTGTTGTGAGTGTTACTATTGTTGTGAGTGTTACTATTATTGTGAGTGTTACTATTGTTGTGAGTGTTACTATTATTGTGAGTGTTACTATTGTTGTGAGTGTTACTATTATTGTGAGTATTGAAATTATTAATGCTACCATTCTTACCATTACCATTGTTATTAATGTTATTATTAGAGTTAAATTATTTATTTTTAATTATAAAATATTCAAATTTATCGGTCATTGTTTTCTTAAATCATCAAGTTAAATTTTAATGTTCGTAGTCCGGCAACTGTTGTGTGTTTGTCTCAGTCTGCAAGTTGAGTGTATTTTTTAACACAGGTAGTGTGACCCACCAAGGCAGTGTGACCTACCAAGGCAGTGTGACCTACCAAGGCAGTGTGACCTACCAAGGCAGTGTGACCCACCAAGGCAGTGTGACGCACCAAGGCAGTGTGACCCACCAAGGCAGTGTGACCCACCAAGGCAGTGTGACCCAAAAAGGCAGTGTGACCCACCAAGGCAGTGTGACCCACCAAGGCAGTGTGACCCACCAAGGCAGTGTGACCCAAAAAGGCAGTGTGACCCACCAAGGCAGTGTGACCCACCAAGGCAGTGTGACCCACCAAGGCAGTGTGACCCACCAAGGCAGTGTGACCCACCAAGGCAGTGTGACCCACCAAGGCAGTGTGGTGGAGGGAGGATTCTCCTCCACTTTCTCATGCTGGTGGAGGGAGGATTCTCCTCCACTTTCTCATGCTGGTGGAGGGAGGATTCTCCTCCACTCTCTCATCCTGGTGGAGGTAGGATTCTCCTCCACTTTCTCATGCTGGTGGAGGGAGGATTCTCCTCCACTATCTCATGCTGGTGGAGGGAGGATTCTCCTCCACTTTCTCATGCTGGTGGAGGGAGGATTCTCCTCCACTTTCTCATGCTGGTGGAGGGAGGATTCTCCTTCACTTTCTCATGCTGGTGGAGGGAGGATTCTCCTTCACTTTCTCATACTGTTGGAGGGAGGATTCTCCTTCACTTTCTCATGCTGGTGGAGGGAGGATTCTCCTCCACTTTCTCATGGATTAGAGGAATACATAATGAGATTTTTTGTAAATTTTGTTAGGCGAGAGAGACCCTCGAGGTAGCAGAGCCATTTGAAGACTCATTGTTATTGTTTGGGGAAAAAAATATTACTGAAATTCAAAATGGCTTCAGTAGAAGAGATTTTTCTTAATACTCAAAGATTTGTTTTAATTAAAACTATGTAATATTTAGGATAATGAATTTCTCCTACGAATAGTGTTATATTTGGATAAAATGTGCAACACTTGTGTGTTGAATAACACAGACGTGCAACACTTGTGTTGAATAACACAGACGTGCAACACTTGTGTTGAATAACACAGTCGTGCAACACTTGTGTTGAATAACACAGACGTTCAACACTTGTGTTGAATAACACAGACGTGCAACACTTGTGTTGAATAACACAGACGTGCAACACTTGTGTATCTCTATTTTAGATAAGTTACAACATCCACTGACTTTATCAGTCCAAATTAAAGAATAATCCTGGAGACGATTATTACGCCGTGTATTATAAAATGTGTATAAAAAAACGCTCCATATACATAATATCAGTTTACTGGATTTGTACTAAAACCAGACGCGTATTATTCCTGTCAGTCAGAGTGGCCAGGACAGCAGCAGGTGAGGTGTTTTGTGTGAGTGCCAGACCAGCGGCGGCTGGAACATGTCCTCATAGTTTGGTGTTGGTGTGAGTAGTGATGGTAAGTTTGAGAAATTTTATGCCATAGGTTTATTGGTTTTAGTGCTTTCTTGTTTATATATATGTTTATATATATAAGACCCTAGTATGAGGAGAGGACTGTTTAAGTTTTGGGGAGAGTACTCGTGTAGTGTCTCCCCTGCAAGCTTTGGGGAGAGTACTCGTGTAGTGTCTCCCCTGCAAGCTTTGGGGAGAGTACTCGTGTAGTGTCTCCCCTGCAAGCTTTGGGGAGAGTACTCGTGTCTCCCCTGCAAGCTTTGGGGAGAGTACTCGTGTCTCCCCTGCAAGCTTTGGGGAGAGTACTCGTGTCTCCCCTGCAAGCTTTGGGGAGAGTACTCGTGTAGTGTCTCCCCTGCAAGCTTTGGGGAGAGTACTCGTGTCTCCCCTGCAAGCTTTGGGGAGAGTACTCGTTTCTCCCCTGCAAGCTTTGGGGAGAGTACTCGTGTCTCCCCTGCAAGCTTTGGGGAGAGTACTCGTGTCTCCCCTGCAAGCTTAAAGGCCACGTAAGTTCCCCTGCCTTCTAAGAACATGTTTATATTTCTACTATAATCTACCTTGTCCATAATTACTATCGCATTTGCTTTGTCTGTTTCGTAAGGTGAAGTCCAGAATCTTTCCTTAATTCATGGTATAACTTAACAAATCTTTGATGACAATTGTGTTGTGGAGGTCTGAGCTTCGCTCAGATTCTTCCACTAGATTCTTGGAACATCTGACAGGGGAACGATACCTTGGAAACCCCTCAGCAGCTCAGCTTCAAACATAAAAGAGAGCTGCTTCCTAAATCAGTGACAGTGGAGAGTTAAATTCAAGTGGGTTGGTGCAGATTTTGTGTAAATTGGAGTGTAATTTTGACTGCCGTTTCTTTACATATGTAACAGTAGAAGTGTACATCTTCTGAATGGTTTCAGTATTTAATGGCTGATGTATTTTATGACCATGATTTTACTCATTTAGTTAACTTTTTGTACGACTAAGTATATCAAAGCAACAATTATTTTTTAAGAAATACTGGAATCGTTGGAATTTTTATCAAACTGGACTTTCTTAAACAATGATTTTATTTTTTTTAAGAATTTTAAATCAAATAAAATTTCAAAACGAAAACTGAAACATATTGAAACTTGTGGGAAGTTCAGTGAAATCTTTAGAAATTTAATAGAATGTCAAATAAATGAAAGGGATATTTAATTATTTAGTAGTAAATGAAACTAAGAATGGAATCCTCATCTCACCTGACTCAGCATACAGGTCTGAAGGATGAATGAAGCTTGACCAGTTACTGTAACAACCAAGTATTTAATATTCACTATATAACTTCACAGTAATAACTGCTAAAATAATAATAATAATAATAACAATAATAATGAACCATAGAACAATACCGTGACTAGAACAACAAATAACCCGCACATAGGAAAGAGGAGCTTACCAGGATGTTTACCAGGATGTTTACCAGGATGTTTACCAGGATGTTTACCAGGATGTTTACCACGATGTTTACCACGATGTTTACCACGATGTTTACCAGGATGTTTACCAGGATGTTTACCACGATGTTTACCACGATGTTTACCACGATGTTTACCACGATGTTTACCACGATGTTTACCACGATGTTTACCACGATGTTTACCACGATGTTTACCACGATGTTTACCACGATGTTTACCACGATGTTTACCACGATGTTTACCACGATGTTTACCACGATGTTTACCACGATGTTTACCACGATGTTTACCACGATGTTTAAAACGATGTTTACCACGATGTTTACCACGATGTTTACCACGATGTTTACCACGATGTTTACCACGATGTTTACCACGATGTTTACCACGATGTTTACCACGATGTTTACCACGATGTTTACCACGATGTTTACCACGATGTTTACCACGATGTTTACCACGATGTTTACCACGATGTTTACCACGATGTTTACCACGATGTTTACCACGATGTTTACCACGATGTTTACCACGATGTTTACGTCCGATTTGGACCATTTAAAAAATCACACTAACAAAAAAGGTTTTATATAGACTACTTCCTCTTCTACCATTACTACCACCACTACCACTACTACTATCACTACCACTACTACCACTAACACTACTACTACTACTATCACCACTACCACTACTATCACCACTACCACTACTACTATCACTACCACTACTACCACTAACACTACTACTACTACATCCCACTACCACTACTATCACCACTACCACTCTATCCCACTACCACTACTATCACCACTACCACACTACTACTATCACCACACCCTACTATCACCACTACCACTACTATCACCACTACCACTACTATCACCACTCCACTACTATCACCACTATCACTAGCTATCACCACTACCACTACTATCACCACTACCACTACTACTACTATCACCACTATCATTACTATCACCACTACCACTATCACCACTACCACTACTACTACTATCACCACTCCTACTATCACCACTACCACTACTATCACCACTACCACTACTATCACCACTACCACTACTATCACCACTACCACTACTACTACTATCACCACTATCCTTTCATAAACCCTCCCCCTTTTCATCCCACACTCTATCCCTTTTTCCAATTTTTTCCCACACCCTCATCCTCCCCTATCCCACAACCCCATTCCTCTTCAAACCCCCCCAACTTCCCATCCCTTTTTCCCAACCACACTTCACCTCCATACACATTTTAATCCCTTTTTTTTACACCCCCACTTTTTTCCCAACCACAACCCCCACCCCCTTTTCTATACCACATCCTTTTCCCAATACCACACTTCCCCCTTTTCCATACACACTTTCCCACTTTTTATACCACCCCCTTCTCCCCCCCCCCCCCCCCCCCCCCCCCCCCCCCCCCCCCCCCCCCCCCCCCCCCCCCCCCCCCCCCCCCCCCCCCCCCCCCCCCCCCCCCCCCCCCCCCCCCCCCCCCCCCCCCCCCCCCCCCCCCCCCCCCCCTCTTTTTCAAGGGGACCCCCTCGCTAAACTTTTTTCCCAATACCCCCTCAACCCGTCAATCCGACCCCCCCTCTCTTGCAATGGGCCGACCGCCTCAATCCCCTTTCAAAGGGGGCCACACTGCCAATCTCTCTTGTCCAAGTGGGACCGACACGTCGCCAATCTCTTTGTCTAAGTGGGACCGACACGTCGCTCAATCTCTTTGTCTAAGTGGGACCGAAAACGTCGGGCCCAATCTCCTCTTGTCTAAGTGGACCGACACGTCGCTCAATCTCTCTTGTCTAATGGGACCGACACGTCGCTCAATTCTCTTGTCTAAGTGGGACCGACACGTCGCTCAATCTCTTTTGCTAAGTGGGACCGACACGTCGCTCAATCTCTCTTGTCTAAGTGGGACCGACACGTCGCTCAATCTCTTTGTCTAAGTGGGACCACACGTCGCTCAATCTCTTTGTCTAAGGGGACCACACGTCCCAATCTCTTTTCTGTGGGACGAACGCGCTCAATCTCTCTTGTCAAGTGGACCGACACGTCCTCAATCTCTTTGTCTAAGGGGCCCGACACGTCGCTCAATCTCTTTGTCCAAGTGGGACCGACACGTCGCTCAATCTCTTGTCTAAGTGGGACCGACACGTCGCTCAATCTCTTGTCTAAGTGGGACCGACACGTCGCTCAATCTCTCTTGTCTAAGTGGGACCGACACGTCGCTCAATCTCTTTGTCTAAGTGGGACCGACACGTCGCTCAATCTCTTGTCTAAGTGGGACCGACACGTCGCTCAATCTCTTGTCTAAGTGGGACCGACACGTCGCTCAATCTCTCTTGTCTAAGTGGGACCGACACGTCGCTCAATCTCTCTTGTCCAAGTGGGACCGACACGTCGCTCAATCTCTCTTGTCTAAGTGGGACCGACACGTCGCTCAATCTCTCTGTCTAAGTGGGACCGACACGTCGCTCAATCTCTCTTGTCTAAGTGGGACCGACACGTCCTCAATCTCTCTTGTCTAAGTGGGACCGACACGTCGCTCAATCTCTCTTGTCTAAGTGGGACCGACACGTCGCTCAATCTCTCTTGTCTAAGTGGGACCGACACGTCGCTCAATCTCTCTTGTCTAAGTGGGACCGACACGTCGCTCAATCTCTCTTGTCTAAGTGGGACCGACACGTCGCTCAATCTCTCTTGTCTAAGTGGGACCGACACGTCGCTCAATCTCTCTTGTCTAAGTGGGACCGACACGTCGCTCAATCTCTCTTGTCTAAGTGGGACCGACACGTCGCTCAATCTCTCTTGTCTAAGTGGGACCGACACGTCGCTCAATCTCTCTTGTCTAAGTGGGACCGACACGTCGCTCAATCTCTTGTCTAAGTGGGACCGACACGTCGCTCAATCTCTCTTGTCTAAGTGGGACCGACACGTCGCTCAATCTCTCTTGTCTAAGTGGGACCGACACGTCGCTCAATCTCTCTTGTCTAAGTGGGACCGACACGTCGCTCAATCTCTCTTGTCTAAGTGGGACCGACACGTCGCTCAATCTCTCTTGTCAAGTGGGACCGACACGTCGCTCAATCTCTCTTGTCTAAGTGGGACCGACACGTCGCTCAATCTCTCTTGTCTAAGTGGGACCGCCCGTCGCTCAATCTCTCTTGTCTAAGTGGGACCGACGTCGCTCAATCTCTCTTGTCTAAGTGGGACCGACACGTCGCTCAATCTCTTTGTCTAAGTGGGACCGACACGTCGCTCAATCTCTCTTGTCTAAGTGGGACCGACACGTCCTCAATCTCTCTTGTCCAAGTGGGACCGACACGTCGCTCAATCTCTCTTGTCCAAGTGGGACCGACACGTCGCTCAATCTCTTTGTCTAAGTGGGACCGACACGTCGCTCAATCTCTTTGTCTAAGTGGGACCGACACGTCGCTCAATCTCTCTTGTCTAAGTGGGACCGACACGTCGCTCAATCTCTCTTGTCCAAGTGGGACCGAACGTCGCTCAATCTCTCTTGTCTAAGGGGGACCGACGTCGCTCAATCTCTTTGTCTAAGTGGGACCGACACGTCGCTCAATCTCTCTTGTCTAAGTGGGACCGACACGTCGCTCAATCTCTCTTGTCAATGGGACCGACACGTCGCTCAATCTCTCTTGTCTAAGTGGGACCGACGTCGCTCAATCTCTCTTGTCTAAGTGGGACCGCACGTCGCTCAATCTCTCTTGTCTAAGTGGGACCGACCGTCGCTCAATCTCTTGTCTAAGTGGGACCGACACGTCGCTCAATCTCTCTTGTCTAAGTGGGACCGACACGTCGCTCAATCTCTCTTGTCTAAGTGGGACCGACACGTCGCTCAATCTCTCTTGTCTAAGTGGGACCGACACGTCGGGGAAAGCTGCTCTTCTCTCCCATGTGATTGTTATTTGTCTGTATATAATTATATATAATATTAATTAGATAATTTTTATTTGTGTTATGTTACCAAAGTATTATTGAAAACATTACAGCATTTTGTCCTGTTTTTGGAAATCTATTTCTATTGTAAAATAAAAATGACATTTTATTTATATAATTTTGTCAGTAATGATAAGCAGACATTTTCATTCAGTTGATAGGCCTTATTAGTAGGCATTTTCATTCAGTTGATAGGCCTTATTAGTAGGCATTTTCATTCAGTTGATACGCCTTATAAGTAGGCCTTATAAGTAGACATTTTAATTCAGTTGATAGGCCTTATAAGTAGACATTTTCATTCAGTTGATAGGCCTTATAAGTAGATATTTTCATTCAGTTGATAGGCCTTATAAGTAGACATTTTCATTCAGTTGATAGACCTTTTAATTGATATTGTTAATTACGAATCATCGGTAATTGATGGCAATATTGAATCACTTGATGAATTACTAAGAATTTTGGAAGAGTAGCACAGGTTAACCTGTAACAGTAATATTACCACTGATGAATATTATACCTGTAACAGTAATATTACTACTGATGAATATTATACCTGTAACAGTAACATTACTACTGATGAATATTATACCTGAAACAGTAATATTACCACTGATGAATATTATACCTGAAACAGTAATATTACTACTGATTAATATTATACCTGTAACAGTAATATTACCACTGATGAATATTATACCTGAAACAGTAATATTACTACTTATGAATATTATACCTGTAACAGTAATATTACCACTGATGAATATTATACCTGAAACAGTAATATTACTACTGATGAATATTATACCTGTAACAGTAATATTACCACTGATGAATATTATACATGAAACAGTAATATTACTACTGATGAATATTATACCTGTAACAGTAATATTATCACTGATGAATATTATACCTGAAACAGTAATATTTCTACTGATGAATATTATACCTGTAACAGTAATATTACCACTGATGAATATTATACCTGAAACAGTAATATTACTACTGATGAATATTATACCTGTAACAGTAATATTACCACTGATGAATATTATACCTGAAACAGTAATATTACTACTGATGAATATTATACCTGTAACAGTAATATTACCACTGATGAATATTATACCTGAAACCGTAATATTACTACTGATGAATGTTATACTAGGAATGAGCTAACTGAAAAAAATAGATATTTTTATTATGAATAAAATAAGTAAAGAAAATAGTTTTTATTATTAAACTCAATTTAAGTTCCTAAATATTTTTTTTCTTTGCACAGAAGAATGTACCGTGGTGGTTGTGTGACCCACTCAGCCACAAGTACTTCCTCCGTGACCTAGTGTACCGTGGTGGTTGTGTGACCCACTCAGCCACAAGCACTTCCTCCGTAACATAGTGTACCATGGTGGTTGTGTGACCCACTCAGCCACAAGCACTTCCTCCGTGACCTAGTGTACCGTGGTGGTTGTGTGACCCACTCAGCCACAAGTACTTCCTCCGCGACCTAGTGTACCGTGGTGGTTGTGTGACCCACTGAGCCACAAGCACTTCCTCCGTGACCTAGTGTACCGTGGTGGTTGTGTGACCCACTGAGCCACAAGCACTTCCTCCTCTGACCTAGTGTACCTGTTTGCCTAGGTTGAGTGGACCCACTCAGCCACAAGCACTTCCTCCGTGACCTGGTGTACCGTGGTGGTTGTGTGACCCACTGAGCCACAAACACTTCCTCGGAGACCTAGTGCACCGTGGTGGTTGTGTGACCCACTCAGCCACAAGCACTTCCTCCGTAACCATGTGTTGCGTGGTGGTTGTGTGACCCATTGAGCCACAAACACTTCCTCAGTGACCTAGTGTACAGTGGTGGTTGTGTGACCTACTCAGCAACAAGCACTTCCTCCGTGACCTAGTGTATCGTGGTGGTTGTGTGACCTACTCAGCCACAAGCACTTCCTCCGTGACCTAGTGTATCGTGGTGGTTGTGTGACCCACTGAGCTACAAGCAATTCCTCCGTGACCTAGTGCACCGTGGTGGTTGTGTGACCCACTGAGCCACAAGCACTTCCTCCGTAACCATGCGTTTCGTGGTGGTTGTGTGACCCATTGATTCTTCGGTATTGAGTGTTGTCTTCTCTGGCGATGAGTCTTGCGTTTCTGTAGTTGATTAAATGGTTGTGTAAATTTCGGTGTTGAACACAGGCATTTCTTGAGTCGTCAGATCTGCCTGCGTACTGGTGTTCTGAGGAAGAATGCTCCCTTATTGAGCAAGTTTTTTCAAAACTTCACTATCCTCATCACTTCATTAGAGACTGGAGACGACGGGCATTAAACATCTTCAACACACCCAGAGAAGACACTGCCGAGAAGAGATACATAGTCCTTCCCACCAACTCCATTACCAAACACGTTTCCAACATTTTTTCCAATACCTCATTCAGAGTATCTACCTCCACATCCACCACCATCAAGGACATTACCAGTAACAGACAGGACAAGCTTCAATCCACTGCAGGGGTATACACAATTACTTGTATTGACTGCAGCAAATTATACGTCGGCGAAACATCCAGAGACCTCCAAACACGCATTTCAGAACACCAGTACGCAGGCAGATCTGACGACTCAAGAAATGCCTGTGTTCAACACCGAAATTTACACAACCATTTAATCAACTACAGAAACGCAAGACTCATCGCCAGAGAAGACAACACTCAATACCGAAGAATCCTGGAATCATCACTTATCTGTATATCCAACAACTTCAACCAGAACAACGGCTTCTACAAGATAGCTGAACCTATTGCCAAGAAACTTCTTCAACGCTATCCCACCTAGAACTCAAGAATGGAACACTGCAGGTCCTTTAATAAGTCACACAAGGTTTTAAACTATCACACTACTTTGAAGACTGTCACATGCAGCTTTCTCTACCTGACCCAGCATTCTCCACCTGACCCAGCATTCTCCACCTGACCCAGCATTCTCCACCTGACCCAGCATTCTCCACCTGACCCAGCATTCTCCACCTGACCCAGCATTCTCCACCTGACCCAGCATTCTCCACCTGACCCAGCATTCTCCACCTGACCCAGCATTCTCCACCTGACCCAGCATTCTCCACCTGACTAAATCCTATAAATACTCGATAAAGACCACTGCGTGGGCGAAACGTTGTCAATAAAGGATCACATTATTCTGCTTATGTGTTTATTTTTCCATAGTACCAGACGCTTTCATGGCACTGTACATGTATTCACAAATCCATTATAGCCGATAAACATTGTAATGATGGATTGTCAGTGAACTAATAAAGGAATGGACTGGTACACCAATACTTGTCTCTATAACAGGAACGATCATGTTCTACTGAGTCACGACTTTTACACTAGGAACATTTTATAATTATCAAGTCAGAGACAGTTTGTATCAAATTTGTATCAAATTTGCATTAAAATGTGGATAGCATGATAAATGAGGCAAATTACTGTATGAAGAAGAATACAGAAGATGAGTGTAAAAGGGATTATATTAAGATGAATATTGCAAGAAAAATGAGTCTAGTATTAATAGGAATATATCATGATGAATACTGAGGAGTATACTTTGAAGCGGAATGATGAATAATGCAGAGTTGGTTTATAAAAGAAATGTTACATGATATCTGAGGCAGTATTAGATATTAATAGTTTAGCATAATGACTGACGCAAATTATGGTACATGAAGTGTACCATAATGAGTAAGACAGATGTACAACAGTTGATAAGTAAGATAGATGTACAACAGTTGATGAGTAAAACATGTACAACAGTTGATGAGTAAAACATGTACAACAGTTGATGAGTAAGACAGATGTACAACAGTTAATAAGTAAGACAGATGTACAACAGTTGATGAGTAAGACAGATGTACAACAGTTGATAAGTAAGACAGATGTACAACAGTTGACAAGTAAGACAGATGTACAACAGTTGATAAGTAAGATAGATGTACAACAGTTGATGAGTAAAACATGTACAACAGTTGATGAGTAAGACAGATGTACAACAGTTGACAAGTAAGACAGATGTACAACAGTTGACAAGTAAGACAGATGTACAACAGTTGGGTATCCTTACTGTTGCAATGTTTCTTCCACGTGACAAGTTTCATCAGTCAATCACATAGTAGAATATAGTGTAGACAGTGTGAGAAGTGGCGAGGGAAACATGGTGTCCGTCCTTCAACCTCGAAAAAAACATTTTGAGGTGGTCAGTCCCTCGGCCTGGAGAAGAGTTTTGATCCATGATCTGGAACGATGGAACTGAAGTCTTCTCCAGGATGAGGGACTGACCACCTCAAACTATCTCTCCAAAGTTGATGAGCTAATCATATAATCTTTACCTGGGAACCACTGCTCTCTACAATATTTTCTACTCTGTACTTGACTGATGAAATCTATCTCGTAGACGATACTGTAGCATATATCTTGTTACCATAATACCATGATAACTGATGAGGAGGACAAGAACTGCAAGATAACTGAGACAGTTCAGAAGCAGCAGTAAGATAACTGAGACAGATCAGAAGCTACAGTATGATAACTGACAACAGTTCAGAAGCTGCAGTATGATAAAGACTGTTCAGGAGCAGCAATATGATACCTGAGACATTTCAGAAGCAGCAGTATGATAACTGAGACAATTCAGAAGCAGCAAAATGATAACTGAGACAGTTTAGAAACTGCAGTATGATGAAAGAAACAGATTAGAAGCTGCAGTATGATAACTGAGACAGTTCAGAAGCAGCAGTATGATAACTGAGATAGTTTAGAAGCACCAGTATGATAATTGAGGCAGTTCACAACCTGCAGCATGATAACTGAGGCAGTTTAGAAGCTGCAGTATGAAAACTGAGACAGTTCAGGAGCAGCTCCTCTTTACATTCTTTTAGAACCCTTGCATACAGTTCATCAGGGCCTGGGGATTTGTTAGGTTTTAATTTATCTATTTGTCTAAGGACCATGTCACTTGTGACCCTAATCGTGCATAGTTTACTATCGTCCTGTTCTACATAATTTATTATTTTTGGAATATCGCTAGTGTCTTCCTGTGTAAAAACTAGGATGAAGTAAGTGTTAAAAATTCTACACATTTCCTTATCACTGACGGTGAGCTGACCTGAGTAACTTTTGAGTGGGCCTATCTTGTCCCTAATCTTACTTCTGTATACCTGAAAAAATCCTTTTGGGTTAGTCTTCGATTCTCTTGAAACTTTAACTTCATTGTCTCTTTTTGTTTTTCTTATTCCCTTTTTTATTTCTCTCTTTAACTGAATACATTGATTACTTAATTGCCCCTCTCCTCTTTTGATTCGCCTATATATGCCTCTCTTTTGACCAATGAGATGTTTTAATCTATTGTTCATCCATTTAGGATAATTTTTGTTTGATCTGATTTCCCTATTAGGAACATAAGTTATCTGAGCAGCTAGAACCATTCTCTGGAAAACGTCATATTGGCAATCACCACCTACCTGACCCACTGTCAGGTCATTCCTGTTCAGCCCACCCAGGTAATTTTTCAGTCCTATGAAATCAGCCAAGCAGAAGTCAGGAACAGAGACTTGATTGCCATTATTAGGGTAATTCCATGATATATTAAAACTGAGTGATTTGTGATCACTTTCCCCAAGCTCATCATTAACCTCAAAATTATTAATTAGCGATTCCCTGCTGGCAAGAACCAAGTCTAGCAGGTTATTTCCTCTAGTTTGTTCTGTCACCAACTGTTTCAAAAAACAATCCTGAATCGTATCAAGAAAGTCCCTTGACTCTAAATTTCTTGTCAAATTGCTCCAGTCAATTTGTCTAAAGTTGAAATCTCCCATTAGCACAACATTTTCATATGTAGATGCCTTACGAATTTCATCCCATAGAAGTTTACTGCACTCCCTATCAAGATTTGGGGGCCTGTAAATCACACCCAAGATAAGTTTTACAAGGCCCTCAAGAAGCTGTAACCAAACAGATTCAGTGGCTGACACTTTTAATTTTATATCTAGTCTAACACAACAATTTAAATTGTCTCTGACTTACATCGCTACTCCACCACCCTTCCTGTTGACCCTATCAGTGTGGAATAATTTATAGCCTTGTATATGACATTCAGAAGGCAACTCTCTATCTTTCAGATTGAGCCAGGTCTCTGTTATAGCAATAATATCTATGTTTCCTGCACTTGCAATTAATCTTAGCCCATCTATCTTATTTCTTACACTCCTGCTATTTGTATAGTAAACCTTAAGGGAGCTAGTCTCTTGTTTCCCTCTGCTGTCTCCCTATGTTTGCTGACGTGATCCATTGTCTTTATTTGTAACTTTATGATGAATTTCTTTTATACACTTACTGTGTTCAGCCCTAGTGTTGCAAATTGACTGTTCCCCCCACACACCCATACCTCTATCTTCTATCAGTTTAAAATCCTAGACATGTCAGCAATGGCCTTCTCGATTGAGTTGGCAAGTGCTACCACCTCTGCCCCGAGAGATGTACCCCATCCCTTGCATACATATCATGTTTGCCATAAAAGTTGTCCCAGTTGTCAATGAATGGGATTGCAAGTTCCTTGCAGTATCTGTCTAGCCAGAAATTTACACCAATTGCCTTAGACAACCCTTCATTTCCTACTCCCCTTCTAGGCAAGATGCTACATATAATTGGGACCCCTTCCTTAGACTTAATTAGGTCTATAGCTGACCTGTACTTATCTAGCAGCTCTTCTCTCCTACCCTTCCCAATATCATTTCCACCAGCACTGAGACAGATAATGGGCTTTTTCCCATTACCTGACATGATATTATCCAACCTGTTGACTATGTCTCCAACACCAGCTCCAGGGAAGCACACCCTCTCTCTCACTTTCTTATTCCTATTACAGAAAGCACGGTCCATATATCTTACTTGTGAGTCACCTACCACAAGAACTCGCTTACCTCTATTAGGAGGTGAAGTAGTACCTTTACCTTCACTGGCCACTGAAGTACACTCATCCTGAAGAACAGAGAAGCGATTTCCTACCTTCAAATCTTATCTCTTAACTTTCCTTATTTTGATGCTCCTCCCATTACTGGGAACCACTCGCCACTCGCCACTTGCGATCTCACTCCTGGTAGCCTTTTCTTCCTCACCCTCCTCGCAGGGAGTGGCAGACTGCCCCGCACTGCTGGTATCCCTATTCCCCTCCACCAATCTTCTAAAAACTTACTCACTTCGAAATAGACACAATTTTCTTCGTGACTGCATCCAAGAAATGGTCTTTCAAAGATCTACTCCTCCTCAAATTGCCAACATTAAACCTCCTTTCTCCGCAACAGCACGAACTTACCTTGAAGAGTGTGCAGATGACTTGAACGATGCTACAAAGGAAGCTTTTCTCCAAGTCAGGACACTAGGCACAACACTCCGGGGTAACATGAACAAGCCAGGACACTAGGCACGACACTCCGGGGTAACATGAACAAGCCAGGACACTAGGCACGACACTCCGGGGTAACATGAACAAGCCAGGACACTAGGCACGACACTCCGGGGTAACATGAACAAGCCAGGACACTAGGCCCGACATTCCGGGGTAACATGAACAAGCCAGGACACTAGGCACGACACTCCGGGGTAACATGAACAAGTCAGGACACTAGGCACGACACTCCGGGGTAACATGAACAAGCCAGGACACTAGGCACGGCACTCAGGGGTAACATGAACAGACGCACCGCCGAAATTATTCGCAGCAGAGTTACCACAGCTAATGTTCAACAGAAAATCAGACTTACTAGGAAACTCCAAACTCTCTGCGATAATTGTCAGTGGAAAAGTTTAGGAAGACCTGAAATTATTCAAAATCTTTTATCTTGTCCACTGTCAACCACAGAAACTGAAGCCCTCAGCTTAGGCCTCAAATTTGCAACAGGAATTACGAAACCAAAACAAGACCTCAATTTCATCGCTAGAAACTACAGACACAATGACTCCGATTTCCAAAAAGGCTGTCTTCAAGGCATCATCTCAGCAGCCATCTCAACACACAGTATCCCAGTCATACCTCGACGTTACATCATTCCACTTAAAGCTTTAGCAGAAGACACGACCATCAGGGTTACCACCGCTGATAAAGGAGGTGGTGTCGTAATCTTGAACACTGACGATTACAGGAACAAAATGCTTAATCTACTTAATGACCCAGATACCTACAAACCTCTCACAACTAACCAAGTGGACAACCTCACCAAAACATTTCTTCACAAGACTCGCCGCATTCTGAGGGACTCAGAACTAGGGAAGAAACTTCTACACACCATTCCCAGCAACCCCAGACCTGCCAGAATGTACGGTCTGCCAAAAACTCACAAACAAGGTATCCCATTGAGGCCCATATCCTCGGGAATAGGAAGTGCTCCCCACAAACTCTCAGGAATTCTCTCTAAACACCTCTCCAGTCCAGCACATCTCAAACACTCTGGTGACCTTCTCAATCGCATTCGCAACATCAACATCAGATACCAGAAACTCTCCAGCCTTGATGTAACATCCCTATTCACCAAAGTACCTACTACACAAGCCAGCGATTTAATCGACCTTGTTGAACTATGTGTGGGCTTTACATGTTTCTCTTTCGAAAATCAACTCTTTCAGCAAACTTTTGGACTACCCATGGGATCGCCACTTAGTGCCGTCCTTGCGAACCTATATATGAAACATCTGGAAGCCGAGCGATTTTCCACTATTATTCCCTCTTCCGTCACCTGGCTCCGTTATGTTGACGACATTCTCATCATTACTCCCAGATGCTTTAACGTTCAAGCTCTCCAACACAAGCTCAACCAGGTCGAGCCATCAATCCAGTTCACACTAAAAGAAAAAGTCGACAACACTCTTCCTTTCCGTGATGTTCTTCTCTGCAAAGCTGACTATGAACTTCGTTTTAAAGTCTATCGAAAACCTACCAACCAACACGATCTTCTCCATTTCTACTCTCACCACGACACCAAAACTAAACGTGGTGTAATTATAGGCTTTTTCCTGCGCGCACTCAGAATTTGCAGCAGTGAGTTCCTTGAGGAAGAATGCTCTCTTATTGAACAAGTATTTTCTAAACTTCACTATCCTCGTCACTTTATTAGAGACTGCAGACGACGGGCATTAAACATCTTCAACACACCCAGAGAAGACACTGCTGAAAAAAGATATAGTCCTCCCCACCAACTCCATTTCCAAACACGTTTCCAACATTTTTTCCAATACCTCATTCCGAGTATCTACCTCCACATCCACCACCATCAAGGACATTACCAGTAACAGACAGGACAAGCTTCAATCCACTGCAGGGGTATACAATATCCCTTGTAATGACTGCAGCAAATTATACGTCGGGGAAACATCCAGAGACCTCCAAACACGTATTTCAGAACACCAGTACGCAGGCAGATCTGACGACTCAAGAAATCCCTGTGTTCAACACCGAAATTCACACAACCATTTAATCAACTACAGAAACGCAAGACTCATCGCCAGAGAAGACAACACTCAATACCGAAGAATCCTGGAATCATCACTTATCTGCATATCCAAAAACTTCAACCAGAACAACGGCTTCTACAACATAGCTGAACTTATTGCCAAGAAACTTCTTCATCGCTATCCCACATAGAACTTAGGAATGGAACACTGCAGAAGGTCTACCCATTTACCTGTCCCATCTCTTTTTAAGTTACCCAAGGTTTTAAACTATCACCCTACTCTGAAGACTGTCACATGCAGCATTCTCCACCTGACCCAGCATTCTCCACCTGACCCAGCATTCTCCACCTGACCCAGCATTCTCCACCTGACCCAGCATTCTCCACTGACCCAGCATTCTCCACCTGACCCAGCATTCTCCACTGACCCAGCATTCTCCACCTGACCCAGCATTCTCCACCTGACCCAGCATTCTCCACCTGACCCAGCATTCTCCACCTGACCCAGCATTCTCCACTGACCCAGCATTCTCCACCTGACCCAGCATTCTCCACTGACCCAGCATTCTCCACCTGACCCAGCATTCTCCACTGACCCAGCATTCTCCACCTGACCCAGCATTCTCCACTGACCCAGCATTCTCCACCTGACCCAGCATTCTCCACCTGACCCAGCATTCTCCACCTGACCCAGCATTCTCCACCTGACCCAGCATTCTCCACCTGACCCAGCATTCTCCACCTGACCCAGCATTCTCCACCTGACCCAGCATTCTCCACCTGACCCAGCATTCTCCACCTGACCCAGCATTCTCCACTGACCCAGCATTCTCCACCTGACCCAGCATTCTCCACTGACCCAGCATTCTCCACCTGACCCAGCATTCTCCACTGACCCAGCATTCTCCACCTGACCCAGCATTCTCCACTGACCCAGCATTCTCCACCTGACCCAGCATTCTCCACCTGACCCAGCATTCTCCACCTGACCCAGCATTCTCCACCTGACCCAGCATTCTCCACCTGACCCAGCATTCTCCACCTGACCCAGCATTCTCCACCTGACCCAGCATTCTCCACCTGACCCAGCATTCTCCACTGACCCAGCATTCTCCACTGACCCAGCATTCTCCACCTGACCCAGCATTCTCCACCTGACCCAGCATTCTCCACCTGACCCAGCATTCTCCACCTGACCCAGCATTCTCCACCTGACCCAGCATTCTCCACCTGACCCAGCATTCTCCACCTGACTAAATCCTATAAATACTCATGTATCTTTTATCCAGGTAGATCTGTTTGTGACTCGATAAAGCCCACTGCGTGGGCGAAACGTTGTCAATAAAGGATCACATTATACTGCTTGTGTTTATATTTTCATTGAGTCGGTTATTATTATTATAATAAAAAAGAATAAATTGTGTCGGTATTTTATACCATTTATTTCCACCAGTGGTGAAGTTGAACTGTTTAGGCTCATCTGAACTTACCAAGATGAGTGTTTGAGAGTCATCTGCTGACAACCCTTTCTAACATTACCCTTATTGTTATGTCCACCCTTATTTATTGTTATGTCCACCCTTATTTATTGTTATGTTCACCCTTATTTATTGTAATGTCCACCCTTATCTATTGTTATGTCCACCCTTATTTATTGTTATGTCCACCCTTATTTATAGTTATGTCCACCTTTATTTATTGTTATGTCCACCCTTATTTATTGTTATGTCAACCCTTATTTATTGTTATGTCCACCCTTATTTATTGTTATGTCCACCCTTATTTATAGTTATGTCCACCCTTATTTATTGTTATGTCCACCCTTATTTATAGTTATGTCGACCCTTATTTATTGTTATGTCCACCCTTATTTATTGTTATGTTCACCCTTATCTATTGTTATGTCCACCCTTATTTATTGTTATGTTCACCCTTATTTATTGTTATGTTCACCCTTATCTATTGGTATGTCCACCCTTATTTATTTTTTCAACAATTCGGTCGTCTCCCACCGAGGCAGGGTGACCCAATAAGAAAGAAAATCCCAAAAGACAATACTTTCATCATCATTCAACACTTTCACCTCACTCATACATAAACACTGTCTTTGCAGAGGAGCTCAGAATACGACAGTTTAGAAGTCCCTCCAAACTGCCAATATTCCAAACCCTTCCTTTAAAGTGCAGGCATTGTACTTCCCATTTCCAGGACTCAAGTCCAACTAAATCAATTTACTGCTTTCCCTGAATCCCTTCACACAATATTACCCTGCTCACACTCCAACAGCTCGTCAGGTCCCAAAAACCATTCGTCTCCATTCACTCCTATCTAACACGCTTATTTATCCTTAGATCCTGCATCAATTCCTACCCTGCAGCGCCTTATGACCCTGGTGGGTATAGCGCTTCCTTTTGATTATTATAATAATTGAGTCATCATACTAATCTATGGATGAAAGATTCTATTTGAGTTTTATTTATGAGAGATAACATATGTGAGTCAACAGGAGTGTTCTGTGAGTTATACACTATGTGAGAAGTTGTATGAGCTGACCTACGAAAGAGATGTGCTGTGTGAATCATGTGAACTGACCTACGAGAGAGATGTGCTGTGTGAATCATGTGAACTGACCTACGAGAGAGATGTGCTGTGTGAATCATGTGAACTGACCTACGAGAGAGATGTGCTGTGTGAATCATGTGAACTGACCTACGAGAGAGATGTGCTGTGTGAATCTTGTGAGCTGACCTACGAGAGAGATGTGCTTTGTGAATCATGTTAACTAACCTACGAGAGAGATGCGCTGTGTGAATCATGTGAACTGACCTACGAGAGAGATGTGCTGTGTGAATCATGTGAACTGACCTACGAGAGAGATGTGCTGTGTGAATCATGTGAACTGACCTACGAGAGAGATGTGCTTTGTGAATCATGTTAACTAACCTACGAGAGAGATGCGCTGTGTGAATCATGTGAACTGACCTACGAGAGAGATGTGCTTTGTGAATCATGTTAACTAACCTACGAGAGAGATGCGCTGTGTGAATCATGTGAACTGACCTACGAGAGAGATGTGCTTTGTGAATCATGTGAACTGACCTACGAGAGAGATGTGCTGTGTGAATCTTGTGAACTGACCTACGAGAGAGATGTACTGTGTGAATCATGTTAACTAACCTACGAGAGAGATGTGCTGTGTGAATCATGTGAACTGACCTACGAGAGAAATGTGCTGTGTGAATCATGTGAACAGTCCTACGAGAGAGATGTGCTGTGTGAATCATGTGAACTGACCTACGAGAGAGATGTGCTTTGTGAATCATGTTAACTAACCTACGAGAGAGATGTGCTGCGTGAATCATGTTAACTGACCTACGAGAGAGATGCGCTGTGTGAATCATGTTAACTGACCTACGAGAGAGATGTGCTGTGTGAATCATGTGAACTGACCTACGAGAGAGATGTGCTGTGTGAATCTTGTGAACTGACCTACGAGAGAGATGTGCTGTGTGAATCATGTTAACTAACCTACAAGAGAGATGTGCTGTGTGAATCATGTGAACTGACCTACGAGAGAGATGTGCTGTGTGAATCATGTGAACTGACCTACAAGAGAGATGTGCTTTGTGAATCATGTTAACTAACCTACGAGAGAGATGTGCTGTGTGAATCATGTTAACTGACCTACGAGAGAGATGCGCTGTGTGAATCATGTTAACTGACCTACGAGAGAGATGTGCTGTGTGAATCATGTGAACTGACCTACGAGAGAGATGTGCTGTGTGAATCATGTGAACTGACCAACGAGAGAGATGTGCTGTGTGAATCTTGTGAACTGACCTACGAGAGAGATGTGCTGTGTGAATCATGTTAACTAACCTACAAGAGAGATGTGCTGTGTGAATCATGTGAACTGACCTACGAGAGAAATGTTCTGTTTGAATCATGTGAACTGACCTACGAGAGAGATGTCCTGTGTGAATCATGGTAACTGACCTACGAGAGAGATGTGCTGTGTGAATCATGTTAACTGACCTCCGAGAGAGATGTGCTGTGTGAATCATGTTAACTGACCTACGAGAGAGATGTGCTGTGTGAATCATGTTAACTGACCTACGAGAGAGATGTGCTGTGTGAATCATGGTAACTGACCTACGAGAGAGATGTGCTGTGTTAATCATGTTAACTGACCTATGAGAGAGATGTGCTGTGTGAATCATGTTAACTGACCTACGAGAGAGATGTGCTGTGTGAATCATGTTAACTAACCTACGAGAGAGATGTGCTTTGTGAATCATGTTAACTGACCTCCGAGAGAGATGCGCTGTGTGAATCATGTTAACTGACCTACGAGAGAGATGCGCTGTGTGAATCATGTTAACTGACCTACGAGAGAGATGTGCTTTGTGAATCATGTTAACTAACCTACGAGAGAGATGTGCTTTGTGAATCATGTTAACTGACCTACGAGAGAGATGTGCTGTGTGAATCATGTGAACTGACCTACGAGAGAGATGTGCTTTGTGAATCATGTTAACTAACCTACGAGAGAGATGTGCTGTGTGAATCATGTTAACTGACCTACGAGAGAGATGTGCTGTGTGAATCATGTTAACTGACCTACGAGAGAGATGTGCTGTGTGAATCATGTTAACTGACCTACGAGAGAGATGTGCTGTGTGAATCATGGTAACTGACCTACGAGAGAGATGTGCTGTGTGAATCATGGTAACTGACCTACAAGAGAGATGCGCTGTGTGAATCATGTTAACTGACCTACGAGAGAGATGTGCTGTGTGAATAATGTTAACTGACCTACGAGAGAGATGTGCTGTGTGAATCATGGTAACTGACCTACGAGAGAGATGTGCTGTGTGAATCATGTTAACTGACCTACGGGAGAGATGTGCTGTGTGAATCATGGTAACTGACCTACGAGAGAGATGCGCTGTGTGAATCATATTAACTGACCTACGAGAGAGATGTGCTTTGTGAATCATGTTAACTAACCTACGAGAGAGATGTGCTGTGTGAATCATGTTAACTGACCTACGAGAGAGATGCGCTGTGTGAATCATGTTAACTGACCTACGAGAGAGATGTGCTGTGTGAATCATGGTAACTAACCTACGAGAGAGATGCGCTGTGTGAATCATGTTAACTGACCTACGAGAGAGATGTGCTGTGTGAATCATGGTAACTGACCTACAAGAGAGATGCGCTGTGTGAATCATGTTAACTGACCTACGAGAGAGATGTGCTGTGTGAATAATGTTAACTGACCTACGAGAGAGATGTGCTGTGTGAATCATGGTAACTGACCTACGAGAGAGATGTGCTGTGTGAATCATGTGAACTGACCTACGGGAGAGATGTGCTGTGTGAATCATGGTAACTGACCTACGAGATAGATGCGCTGTGTGAATCATATTAACTGACCTACGAGAGAGATGTGCTTTGTGAATCATGTTAACTAACCTACGAGAGAGATGTGCTGTGTGAATCATGTTAACTGACCTACGAGAGAGATGCGCTGTGTGAATCATGTTAACTGACCTACGAGAGAGATGTGCTGTGTGAATCATGGTAACTAACCTACGAGAGAGATGCGCTGTGTGAATCATGTTAACTGACCTACGAGAGAGATGTGCTGTGTGAATCATGTTAACTGACCTACGAGAGAGATGCGCTGTGTGAATCATGTTAACTGACCTACGAGAGAGATGTGCTGTGTGAATCATGTTAATTGACCTACGAGAGAGATGCGCTGTGTGAATCATGTTAACTAACCTACGAGAGAGATGTGCTGTGTGAATCATATTAACTGACCTACGAGAGAGATGTGCTCTGTGAATCATGTGAACTGACCTACGAGAGAGATGTGCTGTGTGAATCATGTTAACTGACCTACGAGAGAGATGTGCTGTGTGAATCATGTTAACTGACCTACGAGAGAGATGCGCTGTGTGAAGGTCATCTGCATGTACGTATCTTCAGGAATAGAATACTTGTCCTGACGGAAGACTGCTCGTTCAAACAGGTGTTTTATGTCCTTGTTGGGTGAAGTCTGTAAGCACAAGACAACACTTTAACAACTGCTTTTATTAAACTCTCGTCTTTACTATATTTAAATGCTTGAATCAGTAAATAAGACGTATTTGTAATGTGGCAACTGCTACAGGTTAAGATTCGTCAAGAAACAGGACAAGTGTTTCCTGACGTGAGGTTTTGGTCATCTGACCGAGACCTTCTGCTTTGTAATCGTATGAATTGCTTAAATAATATATGAGTTGAAAAAACTGTACAATTAAATATATGTAAAATACAAATATTAACTAAATTAGTTTAAACAGATACTGTAAATATGAAATATATACAATGATTAAATGTTTATATTACATAAATTATTTACATAAAATATATTTTAATTAATAATAACTAATAACTTTCGATGTTTTTATGTCGGGGCTGACACACAAGATATATACCCTGAGGAAGGTATTTCTCTCAGCTCAAATATTCTGGGAGTTGTTCTTAATCAGTTTTTCAAGAATTAAAGTATTCTTGTTTTATGCTATAAAGGTTATAAACTTTAAACCAAATTATTTAATCAACCTTAACACTGTCGGTATAAGACTTTCTCATGACCATTGCCTTATTTCCGATGGGTGTTGGAGTATGTTAGTGGCGTATGTTAGTGGCGTATGTTAGTGGTGTATGTTAGTGGTGTATGTTAGTGGTGTATGTTAGTGGTGTATGTTAGTGGTGTATGTTAGTGGCGTATGTTAGTGGTGTATGTTAGTGGCGTATGTTAGTGGTGTATGTTAGTGGTGTATGTTAGTGGCGTATGTTAGTGGTATTTAGTGGTGTATGTTAGTGGTGTATGTTAGTGGTGTATGTTAGTGGTGTATGTTAGTGGCGTATGTTAGTGGTGTATGTTAGTGGTGTTTTGTGGTATTTTAGTGGTGTATGTTAGTGGTGTATGTTAGTGGCGTATGTTAGTGGTGTATGTTAGTGGTGTATGTTAGTGTGTATGTTAGTGTGTATGTTAGTGTGTGTTGTATTTAGTGGCGTATGTTAGTGGTATGTTAGTGGTGTATGTTAGTGGTATTTGTTTATGTTAGTGGTGTATTTGTGGGTATGTTAGTGGTGTATGTTAGTGTGTATGTTAGTGTATTTAGTGGGTATTATGGTGTATTTAGTGGTGTATGTTAGTGGTGTATGTATGGTATTAGTGGTGTATGTTAGTGGCGTATGTTATGTGGTGTATGTTAGTCGTATGTTGTATGTTAGTGGGTATGTTAGTGGTGTATGTTAGTGGGTAGTTAGTGGGTATGTTAGTGGTGTATGTTAGTGTGTATGTTATGTAGTGGGTTTATGTTAGTTATGGCGTATGTTAGTGGTGTTGTTGTGGTATGTTAGTGTGTGTATGTATGTGTGCTATGTTAGTGGTGTATGTTAGTGGTGTATGTTAGTGGCGTATGTTAGTGGTGTATGTTAGGTGTATGTTAGTGGTGTATGTTAGTGGGTATGTTAGTGGGTATGTTAGTGGGTATGTTAGTGGCGTATGTTAGTGGTGTATGTTAGTGGTGTATGTTAGTGGTGTATGTTAGTGGTGTATGTTAGTGGCGTATTTAGTGGGTATGTTAGTGGTGTATGTTAGTGGGTATGTTAGTGGGTATGTTAGTGGTGTATGTTAGTGGCGTATGTTAGTGGGTATGTTAGTGGTGTATGTTAGTGGCGTATGTTAGTGGTGTATGTTAGTGGCGTATGTTAGTGGTGTATGTTAGTGGTGTATGTTAGTGGCGTATGTTAGTGGTGTATGTTAGTGGTGTATGTTAGTGGGTATGTTAGTGGGTATGTTAGTGGTGTATGTTAGGTTGTATGTGTATGTTAGTGGGTATGTTAGTGGTGTATGTTAGTGGTGTATGTTAGTGGGTATGTTAGTGGTGTATGTTAGTGGTGTATGTTAGTGGTGTATGTTAGTGGTGTATGTTAGTGGTATGTTAGTGGGTATGTTAGTGGGTATGTTAGTGGTGTATGTTAGTGGTGTATGTTAGTGGGTATGTTAGTGGGTAGTGTGTAGTGGTGTATGTTAGTGGTGTATGTTAGTGTGTGTATGTTAGTGGTGTATGTTAGTGGCGTATGTTAGTGGTGTATGTTATGTGTGTGTATGTTAGTGGCGTATGTTAGTGGTGTATGTTAGTGGTGTATGTTAGTGGCGTATGTTAGTGGTGTATGTTAGTGGTGTATGTTAGTGGTGTATGTTAGTGGATGTTATGTTAGTTGGTATGTTAGTGGTGTATGTTAGTGGTATGTTAGTGGTGTATGTTAGTGGTGTATGTTAGTGGTGTATGTTAGTGGTGTTGTTAGTGGTGTATGTTAGTGGCGTATGTTAGTGGTGTATGTTAGTGGTGTATGTTAGTGGCGTATGTTGTGGTGTATGTTAGTGGTGTATGTTAGTGGTGTATGTTAGTGGCGTATGTTAGTGGTGTATGTTAGTGGTGTATGTTAGTGGTGTATGTTAGTGGTGTATGTTAGTGGTGTATGTTAGTGGTGTATGTTAGTGGCGTATGTTAGTGGTGTATGTTAGTGGTGTATGTTAGTGGTGTATGTTAGTGGCGTATGTTAGTGGTGTATGTTAGTGGTGTATGTTAGTGGTGTATGTTAGTGGCGTATGTTAGTGGTGTATGTTAGTGGCGTATGTTAGTGGTGTATGTTAGTGGTGTATGTTAGTGGCGTATGTTAGTGGTGTATGTTAGTGGTGTATGTTAGTGGTGTATGTTAGTGGCGTATGTTAGTGGTGTATGTTAGTGGTGTATGTTAGTGGTGTATGTTAGTGGCGTATGTTAGTGGTGTATGTTAGTGGCGTATGTTAGTGGTGTATGTTAGTGGTGTATGTTAGTGGTGTATGTTAGTGGTGTATGTTAGTGGCGTATGTTAGTGGCGTATGTTAGTGGTGTATGTTAGTGGTGTATGTTAGTGGCGTATGTTAGTGGTGTATGTTAGTGGTGTATGTTAGTGGTGTATGTTAGTGGCGTATGTTAGTGGTGTATGTTAGTGGCGTATGTTAGTGGTGTATGTTTGGGAGGGAATATCAAAATATGGGTGATAGCTGTCAGGGGTGGGAGCCTTGCATGGCTTTGAGAAGCAAATACGCATTAATTATGCGATTATGTGAAATGTGAAGACGACGTTTTAAAAGATGTTCCTTGAAGATGTTTGGATGTAGAATTTTTTAACCTTAGGTTAAGGAAGAGTGACAGGGAACTGTATAAAAGTAGGCAGAATGTAGGAGTATAATACAGATATGAGAATGAGCAAATAGAGTAAATTTTAAATGAGTGCTAAGTGTGTGAGAGTGAACTTTAAAGTTATTAGGGTTTAGAAAATGAAAGAAAACGCAGAGCTGAGCAAATCGCAGTGATATGGGAATGATTAAAGGTAACTAAATGTCAGATAAGAACGTGTTATAAGGGTATAGAATTAAGTGGTAACAGTATGATAAATGTCTAGACAGTTGTGAATCTATTTGCGAGAAGTGTGGGAGTGTTGAGAGTATGTGGAGAGGTTATATGTGTGTTTGGAAGAAGTGTGGGAGTGTTGAGAGTATGTGGAGAGGTTATATGTGTGTGTGGGAGTGTTGAGAGTATGTGGAGAGGTTATATGTGTGTGTGGGAGTGTTGAGAGTATGTGGAGAGGTTATATGTGTGTGTGGGAGTGTTGAGAGTATGTGGAGAGGTTATGTGTGTGTGGAAGAGGTTATATTTGTCTATGTGGAAGAAGTGTGGGAGTGTTGAGAGTATGTGGAGAGGTTATATGTGTGTGTGGAAGAAGTGTGGGAGTGTTGAGAGTATGCAGAGAGGTTATGTGTGTGTGGAAGAAGTGCTTATATTCTAGAGTCAGAGGACGTGCAGGAAACGAAGGCATTGTCACTGGTAGGCGGGATTCCCCAGTGGAAGTAGACCATTCCCAGGAGTTGGACCAGGAGTTAACAAGTAGGTTGTTGTGATGATCTGTGGAAGTTGATCATGCCCAAGAGTTGGACCAGGAGTTAACAAGTAGGTTGTGGTGATGATCTGTGGAAGTAGATCATGCCCAAGAGTTAGACCAGGAGTTAACAAGTAGGTTGTGGTGATGATCTGTGGAAGTAGATCATGCCCAAGAGTTAGACCAGGAGTTAACAAGTAGGTTGTGGTGATGATCTGTGGAAGTAGATCATGCCCAAGAGTTGGACCAGGAGTTAACAAGTAGGTTGTGGTGATGATCTGTGAAGTAGATCATGCCCAAGAGTTAGACCAGGAGTTAACAAGTAGGTTGTGGTGATGATCTGTGGAAGTAGATCATGCCCAAGAGTTGGACCAGGAGTTAACAAGTAGGTTGTGGTGATGATCTGTGGAAGTAGATCATGCCCAAGAGTTGGACCAGGAGTTAACAAGTAGGTTGTGGTGATGATCTGTGGAAGTAGATCATGCCCAAGAGTTGGACCAGGAGTTAACAAGCAGGTTGTGGTGATGATCTCTGTAACAAGATTCCATGACTCACGAAATCGTAATGAAACGATTGCAAACAAACCATACCACGGGTGGGGTTCGAACCCGCGGTCAGAGAGTCTCAGAACTCCAGACCGTCGCGTAAGCCACTGGGCAAGCTAGCTTCAATAAGATTCATCCAACTAGGTATATTTCTACACCATAAGAAGGTTAGCATAGGCACTACTGTATCTACAAATGCATGGATGAATCTTATTGAAGCTAGCTGGCCCAGTGGCTTACGCGACGGTCTGGAGTTCTGAGACTCTCTGACCGCGGGTTCGAACCCAGCCCGTAGTATGGTAAGGTTCCATGATATTGTTGTGTCTCACTGAATACCACTGATATACAATTTGTTAAACAACATTATGGAATCTTGATAGAGAGGACGTCACCACAACCTTGCAAATTCCTGGCTCAATTCTTGAGCATGACCAACCTACACTGGGTAATCCCTCGTACCAGTCACAATGCCTTCGTCTGTTGCATATTCTCTGACTTCAGTATATAGCTCCAATCTTCCTGCCAATGCTTCATATTCTTCAAAGATTATGGTTCTCATTATCTGCTCCAAGACTATGGTTCTCATTATCTGCTCCAAGACTATGGTTCTCATTATCTGCTCCAAGACTATGGTTCTCATTATCTGCTCCAAGACTATGGTTCTCATTATCTGCTCCAAGACTATGGTTCTCATCATCTGCTCCAAGACTATGGTTCTCATCATTTGCTCCAAGACTATCTTTCTCATCATCTGCTCCAAGACTATGGTTCTCATTATCTGCTCCAAGACTATGGTTCTCATCATCTGCTCCAAGACTATGGTTCTCATCATCTGCTCCAAGACTATGGTTCTCATCATCTGCTCCAAGACTATGGTTCTCATCATCTGCTCCAAGACTATGGTTCTCATCATCTGCTCCAAGACTATGGTTCTCATCATTTGCTCAAGACTATGGTTCTCATCATCTGCTCCAAGACTATGGTTTCATCATCTGCTCAAGACTATGGTTCTCATCATCTGCTCCAAGACTATGGTTCTCATCATCTGCTTCAAGACTATGGTTCTCATCATCTGCTCCAAGACTATGGTTCTCATCATCTGCTTCAAGACTATGGTTCTCATCATCTGCTTCCCAAGACTATGGTTCTCATCATCTGCTTCCAAGACTATGGTTCTCATCATCTGCTCCAAGACTATGGTTCTCATCATCTGCTCCAAGACTATGGTTCTCATCATCTGCTCCAAGACTATGGTTCTCATCATCTGCTCCAAGACTATGGTTCTCATCATCTGCTCCAAGACTATGGTTCTCATCATCTGCTCCAAGACTATGGTTCTCATCATCTGCTCCAAGACTATGGTTCTCATCATCTGCTCAAGACTATGGTTCTCATCATCTGCTCCAAGACTATGGTTCTCATCATCTGCTCCAAGACTATGGTTCTCATCATCTGCTTCCAAGACTATGGTTCTCATCATCTGCTTCAAGACTATGGTTCTCATCATCTGCTTCAAGACTATGGTTCTCATCATCTGCTCCAAGACTATGGTTCTCATCATCTGCTCCAAGACTATGGTTCTCATCATCTGCTTCAAGACTATGGTTCTCATCATCTGCTTCAAGACTATGGTTCTCATCATCTGCTCCAAGACTATGGTTCTCATCATCTGCTTCAAGACTATGGTTCTCATCATCTGCTTCAAGACTATGGTTCTCATCATCTGCTTCAAGACTATGGTTCTCATCATCTGCTCCAAGACTATGGTTCTCATCATCTGCTCCAAGACTATGGTTCTCATCATCTGCTCCAAGACTATGGTTCTCATCATCTGCTCAAGACTATGGTTCTCATCATCTGCTCCAAGACTATGGTTCTCATCATCTGCTCCAAGACTATGGTTCTCATCATCTGCTCCAAGACTATGGTTCTCATCATCTGCTTCAAGACTATGGTTCTCATCATCTGCTTCAAGACTATGGTTCTCATCATCTGCTCAAGACTATGGTTCTCATCATCTGCTCCAAGACTATGGTTCTCATCATCTGCTTCAAGACTATGGTTCTCATCATCTGCTCCAAGACTATGGTTCTCATCATCTGCTTCAAGACTATGGTTCTCATCATCTGCTTCAAGACTATGGTTCCATCATTCATCTGCTCCAAGACTATGGTTCTCATCATCTGCTTCAAGACTATGGTTCTCATCATCTGCTCCAAGACTATGGTTCTCATCATCTGCTCCAAGACTATGGTTCTCATCATCTGCTTCAAGACTATGGTTCTCATCATCTGCTCCAAGACTATGGTTCTCATCATCTGCTTCAAGACTATGGTTCTCATCATCTGCTCCAAGACTATGGTTCTCATCATCTGCTCAAGACTATGGTTCTCATCATCTGCTCCAAGACTATGGTTCTCATCATCTGCTTCAAGACTATGGTTCTCATCATCTGCTTCAAGACTATGGTTCTCATCATCTGCTTCAAGACTATGGTTCTCATCATCTGCTTCAAGACTATGGTTCTCATCATCTGCTCCAAGACTATGGTTCTCATCATCTGCTCCAAGACTATGGTTCTCATCATCTGCTCCAAGACTATGGTTCTCATCATCTGCTCCAAGACTATGGTTCTCATCATCTGCTCCAAGACTATGGTTCTCATCATCTGCTCCAAGACTATGGTTCTCATCATCTGCTCCAAGACTATGGTTCTCATCATCTGCTCCAAGACTATGGTTCTCATCATCTGCTCCAAGACTATGGTTCTCATCATCTGCTCCAAGACTATGAGTTCTCATCATCTGCTCCAAGACTATGGTTCTATCATCTGCTCCAAGACTATCAGTTTCATCATTCTCCAAGACTATGTTTCATATCTGCTAAGACAATGTTCATATCTGCTCAAGACTATGTTCTCATCATTGCTTAAGCTATGTTCTAATCTGCTCAAGACTATGGTTCTCATCATCATGCTAACATGTTTAACTGTCCTCTTGTGGTATTTATCATCTGTTACAATGACTAATCTCATCCTCTTGTTGGTATTTATACATTTCCACATGGTTTTCTAACTCGTCCTCTTGTCGGTATTTATCATTTCAACATGTTCTAACTCTCCTTTGTCGTATTTTAAGACTATGTTACACTTTCAACTGTCCTCTTGGTATTTGTAAACATGTTCACATTGTCTAAACTTCGTCTCTTGTCGGTTTTAATACTATGTTACACATGTGTCTACTCTCCTCTTGTCGGTATTTTAATACTATGTTCACATGTGCCCAAACTTGTCCTCTTCGCTAAGACATGTTACATCATGTGTTCAAACTTGTCCTCTTGTCTATTAACATGTTCTACATCTAGCTAGATGGTCTACTCTGTCCCTTGTTCTATTCTAATACATGTTCACATGTGCCTAACTTGTCCTCTTGTCGGTATTTAATACATGTTAACATGTGTTCTCAATCTCGTCCTCTTGTCTATTTAAACATGTTACACATGTGTCTCAACTGTCCTCTTTCTGTCATTTAATAATGTCAATGGCTAATCTCTCTTGTCGGTATTTAATACATGTTACACATGTGTCTAACTCGTCCTCTTGTCGGTATTTAATACATGTTACACATGTGCCTAACTCGTCCTCTTGTCGGTATTTAATACATGTTACACATGTGCCTAACTCGTCCTCTTGTCGGTATTTAATACCACTGTTATACAAGTTATAAAGGAGTAGTGTAAATTAAATTTATTTTTATTGTTTTAGGTGTGTGGTAAGTTTGTCAATTTTTTTATAGGTTGGTTAAGTATAAGGGTATGTTGATGTGTGTTGGAGTAGTGTAGGAATGTGTCGACCATGTGTTTGAGAGCTCCAGCTTTGCTTCAGGTGTGTTGGAGTGAACCATGCCACGGGTGGGGTTCGAACCCGCGGTCAGAGAGTCTCAAAACTCCAGACCGTCGCGTAAGCCACTGGGCCAGCTAGCTTCAATAAGATTCATCCAACTAGGTATATTTCTTCACCATATTAAGGTTAGCATAGGCACCACTGTGTCCACAAATGCAAGTTTTTACAGACGAATCTCCCGCTAGCATGGCCGTGACGAACTCTAGCTCACGTCCCCTCAAAGCCGTCAACATGACTCACGAAATCGTAATGACACGATTGCAAACAATCCATACCACGGGTGGGGTTCGAACCCACGGTCAGAGAATTTCAAAACTCCAGACCTTCGCTTTGAGGGGACTTGAGCTAGAGTTCGTCACGGCCATGCTAGCCGGAAATTCGTCTGTGAAAACTAGCATATGTGGACACAGTGGTGCCTATGCTAACCTTCCAAGTGGCTTACGCGACGGTCTGGTATGGTTTCTAAAGACAATCTTCTTCAGAGACCTGTTCACAGGCGAACCATATCAAAAAAGTTCCTCTCTGTAATTTTCTTTTTCACCCTTCTGTGCTGAGAACCTAGCACAGCACCCTCAGCAGTGCCTAGCACAGCACCCTCAGCAGTGCCTAGCACAGCACCCTCAGCAGTGCCTAGCACAACACCCTCAGCAGTGCCTAGCACAGCACCCTCAGCAGTGCCAGGAGGTGCAAAACAAAACATTCCAGACCAAGTACTCTGTTATCGAGCTTCTAACACAGTTAAAGTGGTAACCATGCGATGTTGTAGCTTTATGTTTGTATTGTGATATCAACAAACTGTAGAAAAGCACAACTGAACTGTTCAGGACATTTAATAAAGAAAGTATGAGAAATGATGTGTATAAGTTTCACAAGTACAATACTGAATAAAGATTTCACACACATGACAGGGGAGAACTCTGGCACATCTATAACACATTACACTTACTGATATTGATGTACCTGGGAGACATGTGGGAGTTTAGTAATGATGGGTCACCACATTACTCCTCCTTCATGACCACTGACTCAGCTGACCAACTCACGTCTCGACCTTAGATTTATCTGAACATATAGTTCTCGATTTTTTTTATAAATATTTCAATCCAGAAACATTGGCTGTGTAAAAATGGACTGTATATTAAGAGTTATTGATTGGCGTAAAATGAGTAATTTGATTGAGTGATTATTTATATAGATTAAGTACATAATTAGAAAATTATGAAGAACGCTTAAAGAATATCTCTTGATCACCAAATTATGGCTGGTAAACTAAGATTGGCCAATACCTAGCTACCTTACCTGCTTACCTGGAGCTTTAACCTGTGGTGTGAGATTTAATATGCACTGAGAAGCGAATATATTACGATGCATGCAGTGATACTCTGCTTCATCCAGATAACACTGAGTCTCATTTCATCCTCACAGACATTGTTCTGATAATTGCACTCAGTATCTGTATTATATTAGATGCGCTCCATATTAACTTATTCCATAGTACTAAATTTATGCCAATACTATTTCTATCAGCTTCAATTATATATGAAGCTGATAGAAGAGAAATTGCAGAGGTTGGTGGATGAGTTTGGTAGGGAATGTAAAAGAGGGAATTAAAATTGAATATAGGAAAGATTAAGGTGATAAGAATAACAAAAAAAATTAGATAACGGAAGACTGGATATCAGATTGGAGGGAGAGAGTATTTAGGAGGTGAATGTGTTCAGATATTTGGGAGTGGATGTGTCAGCAGATGGGACTATGAAGGATGAGGTGAATCATAGAATTAACGAGGGGAAAAAGGTGAGTGGTGCGCTGAGGAGCTTGTGGAGACAAAGAACTTTATCCATGAAAGCAAAGAGGGGAATGTATGAGAGTATAGTTATACCAACACTCTTATATGGGTGTGAGACATGGGTGATGAATGTTGCAACGAGGAGAAGGCTGGAGTCAGGGGAGATGTCATGTCTGAGATCAATGTGTGGTGTGATTATAATGCAGAGAATCCGTAGTTTGGAGATTAGGAGGAGGTGCGGGATTACCAAAACTATTATCCAGAGGGCTGAGGAGGGGGTATTGAGATGGTTTGGACATGTAGAGAGGATGGAACAAAATAGAATGACTTCGAGAGTGTATAAATCTGTAGTGGAGGGAAGGCGGGGTAGGGGTCGGCCTAGAAAAGGTTGGAGGGAGGAGGTAAAGGAGGTTTTGTGTGCGATGGGCTTGGACTTCCAGCAAGCATGCATGAGCGTGTTAGATAGGAGCGAATGGAGACAAATGGTTTTTAGGACTTGACGTGCTGTTGGATTGTAATCAATGTAACATTTATGAAGGGTTTCAGGGAAACCGGCAGGCCGTTCTTCAAGAAAATAATAAAATTTAGCTGGAGATGGGAAGTATAGTGCTCTGAAGGAGGGGTGTTAATGTTGCAGTTTTGTAGCACGCCTCTGGCAAGACAGTGATGGAGTGAATGATGATGAAAGTTTTTTTTTGTCAGGCCACCCTGCCTTGGTGGCCACCCTGCCTTGGTGGGAAATGGCCGATGTGTTAATAAAAATAAATAATAATTACATCACTGACTGAACCAATGTGCACATAACACCATCTTCCATTGCCCCCCTTCACCCAAAATTTTTTTTTTGTGTATCAATACATCTCAATTAATTCAATAACACTGCCAGGCGTGTAATACATTTTCATTATTGTAATATTAATTTCCTCTAAATTGCAACAATTTTCACTTTACTTAATCAACTCCTTACAGAATATAATAAAATTATAGAGAATATTGGTTCTCAGGTTATAGATCATGTGTTAAAAGTCACTGAAGATAAACACCTACACTACTATATAAACATTATTATCCCCGTCAATTATTAAACACAAATCACTGGAAAACAATCAAAATTTTCCACAGTAAGTGTGTTAATTAATACAAGTCTTTACTGTCCTAATACTAGAGACAATTTGCGAGGAGGGGGTCAGGTTGTGACTACTGAGTCCAATGTTGATAACGTTCTCTTTAATAAGCATTTAGTTATACTGAATCTCCCTGACTCTGCTGGACTCTGGGCAGGTAAGTCACTTTCCATACACTTCAGTTGCAGTTGGTCGTCATCATTGATGACTAATCGTGCTACATTTAATTTCATCACTCGTCTACAAGCATCAATAAGCGTCACACAGACGTTGCTGAAGACATCTCAGCTGCAGCAAATTTTGTGCTCACTTAATCATATTTCCAAAAATCTAACAGTTTTTCCAGGCACATTTTTACTGCGTCCTCCACATGGTACAACGAATGTTAGTGTGATGACAGAAGAATTGCTCGTGGGTCTGCAATAAACATTTAATAGATGAGTAATAGTTGATGGCAGTTTGGAAAGGTGATTGTTAAATAGTTTAGCCACATTAAATGATATATTGCTTTCTGGAAAATCAATTCATTTGGTAACTTCTACTTCTGTGCTTGAGTTTTATTTCTTTCTGTTGAATATACGTGTAACACGCTTAAATTACTATTTTCTTCTTGTCTGGAAGTTGAGTGCGCCAGAGAAGCTGTGGCCTGTGGGCAAGCAACACGCTGTTACCTGGAGTTTACCTGGAGAGAGTTCCGGGGGTCAACGCCCCCGCGGCCCGGTCTGTGACCAGGCCTCATGGTGAATCAGAGCCTGATCAACCAGGCTGTTACTGCTGACCGCACTCAGTCCGACGTACGAACCACAGCCTGGCTGGTCAGGCACTGACTTTAGGTGCCTGTCCAGTGCCTGCTTGAAGACAGCCAGGGGTCTATTGGTAATCCTCCTTATGTAAGCTGAGAGGCAGTTGAACAGTCTTGGGCCCCTGACACTTATTGTGTTGTCTCTCAACGTGCTAGTGGCACCCCTGCTTTTCATTTTGGGGATGTTGCATCGTCTGCCGAGTCTTTTGCTTTCGTAGGGAGTGACTCTCGTGTGCAAGTTTGGTACTTATCACTCGAGAATTTTCCAAGTGTACATAATAATATATCCCTCCCGCCTGCGTTCTAGGGAGTATAGGTTTAGGAACAACAAGCGTTCCCAGTAATTAAGGTGGTTTATGGCAGTTATGCGTGCTGTGAATGTTCTCTGCACATTTTATAGGTCCGCAATTTCACCCGCCTTGAAAGGTGCAGTTAGTGTGCAGCAATATTCCAGCATCTATACAAGGAAGAAAAAGGTTGCGAGGGAAAAACTCGTTACTTTGTATATATGTATGTGAGAAGTGATGTGTGACTGTGGTGTGGGTTGTTGGGATGCATGAGGCGAGTGATAAAATGTGCATCGTGAGAAAGTACCATAGCTACCCAGCTCTCAGTCATAAGAATTAATACCTCTGTATTATTATTGTCTCTTAATTTTAAAGGTTTTTACGTGTCTAGGTTTGTGGAATCATAGTTTTAAAGTAATATTAGTCTTTTAAATCCATCACCTTCTCATGTTGGTAAATGTTGTGCAGGTCGTGTAGCTGCCAAGGATCACAGGACTGCAGACTTGGTCAAAAATTAGTGATTTGATTTGAAACTCACCTTTATCTTCATCTTCTGTGGAAGACTTATTACTCAGTCGTCGCCTGAGACATCCGGCCATCCTAGTTCACTATACCTGGAGAGGGTTTCAGGGGTCAACGCCCCCGCGACTCGGTCTGAGACCGGGCCTTGTGGCGGATCAGGGTGTAATCAACTAGGCTGTTACTGCTGGCCGCAAGCAAACTGATGTACAAACCACAGCCCGGCTGGTCAGGTACTGTCCAGCGCCTTCTTGAAGACAGCCTGGGGTCTATTGGTAATCCCCGTTATGTATGCTCGGAGGCAGTTGAACAGTCTTGGGCCCCTGGCACTTATTGTGTTGTCTCTCAGTTGTACTGTCTGCATAGACAGCCTATGCTGTCTGCCAGCCGAGCAAAATATAGCTGTAAGCCTACATGCCTAGTTCCCATAGAATCCCCCAAGGGGCAGGCCTCTGGGTGGGTATGCCCCGACCTGCATCTCTCTCACTCTCTCAGCGGCCTTCACTCAGTCCATAAGGCCTACTCCTCTCTCCCTCGCATGGGCATGGCCCTCCCGGGCCATGGGCGCAAACACACTACCTGTGTACACTCACATTATTGCAAATAAAGTAAGAAGCCTCCGAAGCCTTATCATTGCTACACCCGCCTGCAGCAGAACGACACAAATAACCACTGCATATACAGTGCACTCATGGCACCCCTGCTTTTCATTCGGAAAATGTAGCATCTCCTGCAGAGTCTTTTGCTTTCATAGGGAGTGATTTTCATGTGCAAGTTTGGTACCAATCTTTCTAGGATTTTCCAACTGTATTTTTTTTTTTTTTTATTAACACATCGGCCGATTCCCACCAAGGCAGGGTGGCCCGAAAAAGAAAAACTTTCATCATCATTCACTCCATCACTGTCTTGCCAGAAGGGTGCTTTACTACAGTTATAAAACTGCAACATTAACACCCCTCCTTCTGTATATCATCATGTATTTCTCTCGCCTGCGTTCCAGGGAATACAAATCAAGACACTTTAACCGTTCCCAAAATTAGGTGATTTATCGTACTTATGTGTGCCGTGAAAGTTCTTTGTACACTCTCCAGGTCAGCAATTGTGCTTGCTTTGAAGGGGGCAGTTATTGTACTGCTTCATATCATGTTTCACCCCAGCCTGCCTGCTGGAGTGAAACATGATATGTGGTTTGCTCTGCACATCTATTTAATGGCTCTTTGTGTCTGTTTATAATGTGTCTGATGGTGACCATCTTCTGCTAGATTTACGACAGAGTTGTTCACATAACATTTGATTAACGAGGATGAGAGAGTGTCTGCAGCACCACAAACTGAGTTATACCCAGTCTTGTACATGTGTACCCAGTGCTGTACATGTGTACCTAGTCTTGTACATGTGTACCCAGTGCTGTACATGTGTACCCAGTCTTGTACATGTGTACTCAGTCTTGTACATGTGTACCCAGTGCTGTACATGTTGTATACTTGCCTCACTTTCCTTTGATTCACTTTTGTAATTTTTAATTTCCTTTTCATAATTTTTAACCAATTATGTGTCTTTAGATACCATTAACACGCATTTATATATGAATATTTTGTTAAAAATTGTAAATGAAATGATATTTTTGTTGGTAGGTAAAATATATGCATAGCAAATCTACGGGAGAAATTATTTCCAAACATTATCTCTCAGTCTGGAGTCTGGCCGACATTGTAGACAAATGGTTCAGAGAACCGACAAGTCGATAAATTAGACACATATGCAACACTTGGGTATCTTTATTGAGGAAACGTTTCGCCACACAGTGGCTTCATCAGTCCATACAGAGAAGACACATGATGCACATGTGTCTAATTTATCAACTTGTCGGTTCTCTCAACCATTCATCACATCCTGTCAGACACAGCGACATCTTGGGATCTTGATACAGGGAATTCTTCACTTGCCTGACCTTTAGTCATGACCTTCTTCCACATTTGGATTTGTCAAATGTGACACCACCTACGACTGCTGCACCTCACCTGCCTACAGTATACAAGGCTGAGGGACTGATTATCTCAAACTCCTCCTGATCTTAACCATTCTTCTTTGTATGGACTGATGAAGCCACTGTGTGGCGAAACGTTTCCTCAATAAAGATACCCAAGTGTTGCATATGTGTCTAATTTATCAACTACGTACTTTGATGCAGAGTGTGTTTACGTTCGAATATATATATATATATATATATATATATATATATATATATATATATATATATATATATATATATATATATATATATATATTATATATATATCAGTAACAAAACTGAGACTAGCAAAGGAGTAGAACCCATGCTGCTTTGGACCGCCTCATGGTGAGCAAAAACTCATGATGCTCTAGTGCACGGGACCACACAATCCTCAAGAATGAAGCACCCAGGCAAGCTAGGTGTTGTACCCTATATAGAACAATGGCAAGCTCTTAGCATGGGATTATACCTGTGTGTCGACACTGGCTGACACCTACATCCATCACAGTGTTGGGCGACAGGGAGGAGCTGCTGACCACAGAGAGGAGTACAAGATCGCAAGTACAGGGACATAAGCCAACAGTATCAATTTGTCCCAGTGGGATCAGAGACCTTGGGAGCGTTTCCTTAAAGAACTGGGTTCCAGACTCATCGAACCACCAGGGACCCAAAGGCAGCCACGTTCATGTTCCAGCGTCTCAGCGTGGCTATCCAGAGGGTAAACGCATGCTGCATACTTGGCTCGCGTCCGGCTTCGGAGGAGCTGGGGAGATTCATAATCTTTGACATATTGTACCATTGTATTCATGTTCATGTTTGTGTTTTCTATCAATGTATTCTGTCTATTAATAAAGCATGGATGGAGGAATCAGGCCCATTGTAGTGGGCAACACCCTTCGGCGCATAGTCGCCAAGGCTGCAGTACGAAGGGTGAGTCAAGATGCTGCCTCAATGTTGAAACCAACTCAGCTCGGTTTTGGTGTTCAACAAGGCTGTGAAGCAGCTGCCCATGCAGCACGAGTATACATCAACAACATGTCCAATGAAAAAGCCTTAATCAAATTGGACTTTGCCAATGCTTTCAACTCAGTCAGAAGGAATGCTGCTCTCCAAGCAGTTTCTAGGCACTTTCCTTCCCTCTATCCCTTCATAGAATCGTGTTATAGTGTGGCTTCTAAACTATTGTTTGGGGACCATGAAATTGACTCGTGTGAGGATGTGCAACATGGGGACCCTCTCGCCCCCTTTCTATTCTGTCTAGTCATCAAGGAAGTCACAGAAGCGTTGTCCAGTGAGCTCAATATCTGGTTCTTGGATGATGGCACCCTAGCTGGCACTACACAATCTCTCCTAGGAGATATCAGGAAAATTAAAGATATGGTAGAGAGCCTGGGTCTATCTTTAAACCCCACCAAATGTGAGATAGTTTCCACCAATCCACAGATGATCCAGAACATTAGGGCTGTTTTACTAGAGGCACGAGCTATTGATCCAGCCAACAGCACTCTCCTTGGTGCTCCTCTTGGGCCCAATGCCATCGATCTGGTCATGGAAAAAAAAATCTCAGACCTCAGGACGATGGATGGTAGGATGAAAGACATCGATACACATGATGCCTTCTACCTACTCACCATGTGCCTGTCAATCCCAAAACTTACATACTTCCTGAGATGCTCCCCAGCCTTCAGCAGTCCGAAACTCAAGGAATACGACTCTCTCCTCAAGACCATGCTAGAGAGTGTATTGAATCTTTCCCTCGAAGATGGACAGTGGTTGCAAGCCTCACTTCCAGTCAGACTTGGGGGGCTGGGAGTACGCAAATCCTCCCAGATTGCCCTACCAGCTTCTTATCCTCTTCCATAGCATCAAATGAGCTAATAAAACAAATTCTTCCAGACAACCTCAGTGATTCAGCAGGAATACAGGACCCTAGCTACACCAGTGCCATCACTGAATGGGAGACTCTTGCTGCTCCAACACCAAAACCTAGTGAAGAACTGGCCTACAAACAGTCAAGCTGGGACGGCCCCATCACTGAAAAGATACTTGCCAATATGCTTAGGGCCGTAACATCAGACAGGGAGACTGCCTGTCTCCTAGTTGTGAGTGCACATCACTCTGGGGACTTCCTCCAAACAGTTCCCATTTCGGCCATGGGAACACGCCTCGACCCTAAGACCCTTCGTATTGCAGTGGCTCTGGCCTTGCTGCCCACTATTCACACGGAATATACGTGTATTTGCAGCGATGCGCAAGCTGACCAATATGATCTACATGGTCTTAACTGTTCTAAAACCAAGGGTTGGCATGCAAGACACAATGAAGTCAACGACATCATAAAGAGAACCCTTGCTACAGCTGGATGCCCAGCCGAGAGAGAGAGCCTCGATCACTAGCAGCCAACAATACCCACAACCCAGCAAACCGCCCCGATGGGATCACCATCTATCCTTGGAAGACTGGCAAGCTCTTAGCATGGGACTATACCTGTGTGTCGACACTGGCTGACACCTACATCCATCACAGTGTCGGGCGACAGGGAGGAGCTGCTGACCACAGAGAGGAGTACAAGATCGGCAAGTACAGGGACATAAGCCAACAGTATCAATTTGTCCCAGTTGGATCAGAGACCTTGGGAGCGTGGGGAAAAAATGCAACACGTTTCCTTAAAGAACTGGGTTACAGACTCATCGACACCACCAGGGACCCAAGGGCAGCCACGTTCATGTTCCAGCGTCTCAGCGTGGCCATCCAGAGGGGAAACGCATGCTGCATACTTGGCTCGCGTCCGGCTTCGGAGGAGCTGGAGGAGATTCATAATCTTTGATATATTGTACCATTGTATTCATGTTCATGTTTGTGTTTTCTATCAATGTATTCTGTCTATTAATAAAGCACTCATATAACATATATAGGGAGTGGTAGGAGAAGAAAATATTCAAACAGCTCCGGGGAGAACCTCGAGTTTTCCTGAGGTAGTTATTGTCTTCTCTGAGGATGAGGTCCCCAATTAAGTTCTAGAGGTGGTATATATATATATATATATAGTCTCATATAAACTGTCATTTAAGAATATCTAAAATTAAGTTTTCTAAAATTTTCTTATACGTTTAGTATTTTTTTTTTTGTTATGTAGATTTATTTGTCCAGCTTGAAACCACCTAACCATTACAAAAGCCAATTAATTACCTAAAAAAATATATTTGAACTTTAACATTAATTTAAAATAAAAAACAAATGAAAATGTTATGCAGAATGATAAAATATGCATACACAAATTTCACTTTTATATGGCAGAAGGCGTTATTACAAAATAAGTTATAATCAAATATATATATATATATATATATATATATATATATATATATATATATATATATATATATATATATATATATATATATATATATATATATATATATATATATATACATATATATATATATAAATATATATATATATATATATATATATATATATATATATATATATATATATATATATATATATATATATATATATATATATATATATATATATATATATATATATATATATATATATATATATATATATATATATATATTGACTGATGTTGCCTTATGTTCTTGTTATATTTGTTTATGTTCTGATATTGGTTATATATATATATATATATATATATGCGGACAACCACTACTCACATTATCAAGGAACTATAAAACAAAATATAACAAGAAGGCTTATAAAGGGACAAGACTACACCTTACAGTCACATCATACTAACAAAGACCACACCTCACAGTAGCGTTTCATCGCCTGACTCTGTGAAGAGGACTTGAAACTCTTCCCAAGAATTAGGATTTGTCATTAAATTCTTCCCAAATTTTATTAATTATAAATGAATCCAATTTATATAAACCAAAAGAAATATTCATATTATTTTCAAAACTGCTTTTAATGAAACATGATTCTATTATATTCCTCTCAACCATGGACTTGCTTGATACAACCTTTTCAGCATTTTGAAAATCAATTGGATGATTAAAATCTCTCACATGAATAAATAGAGCATTAGAATCTTGTCCAGTTCTAATGCTATATTTATGTTGTTTTAATCTTAGTTCAAGACTTTTACCAATTTGACCGTAATAAACTTTATCGCATATTTTACAAGGAATCTTATAGATATCCGTCAGCATTTTGGGGGAAGTGTTTTATCAAAAGTTTTTTTACTGTATCAAGATTTTTAAATACGACTTTAATATTAAAATTCTTAAGAAAGGAAGGCATATCAACCAAGTTTTCATGGTAAGGGAGAACCAACATATTTTTAGTTGAATAAGGTTGGTTGTCCCTTTTTGGGTTGTAAAAAGTATTTCTAGCTATTTTAAAAGATTTATCAATTACGTTTCTTGGGTATTTTAAATCATTAGCTATTTCATAAATTTTAGAGATTTCTTCATCTATGAACTCTGGACTACAAATACGTAAAGCTCTCAAAAACATTGAAGAGAAAACCGACACTTTAACTCTATCTTGATGTGAAGAATAATAGTGTACATAGGAACAATTATTTGTAGGTTTTCTGTAATTTTTAAATTTAAAATCAATGATACCCTTAATAATAAAAACATCTAGGAAGGGCAATGAGTTATTTACTTCGAATTCATAAGTAAAATTTATAGAATGAGCTAAGCTATTTAAGTTAACAAGGAAATGGTTTATGTCTACATTCTTAGGCATAAGGCACAAAATATCATCAACATATCTATACAACTTAGCTCTATTGGGAAGGATTGTGTTAAGCAATCTTGTTTCGAAAAATTCCATATATAAATTACTAAGAACAGATGAAAGAGGATTTCCCATTGCCATACCAAACTTCTGCGTGTAAAACTCATCATTAAATACAAATTTTGCATCAACAATACAAAGTTTAATAAGTTTAATGATAGTAGGAACTGGCAATGGTAAATCGTAATTATCAAGTTCTTTAGATAAGAAACTTAGTAAATCATCAACTGGAACTTTTGTAAACAAGGAGGTAACATCAAAGCTAACCATAGAGTCAGGCGACGTCACGGTTTTACTAAGGGGCGTTCCTGTCTTACGAATTTACTAACTTTTTTCACTAAGGTGTTTGAGGAGGTAGATCATGGTAATGAATATGATATTGTGTATATGGGCTTCAGTAAGGCTTCCGATAGAGTTCCACATCAGAGGCTATTGAGAAAACATGGTTGACAAATAGGCGGCAGAGAGTTTGCATAAATGGAGAGAAATCAGAATGGGGGCACGTCTCAAGCGGTGTTCTACAGGGGTCAGTTTTGGGCCCCTTGTTGTTTACAATTTACATAAACGACATAGATGAGGGAATAAATAGCAACATAAGCAAATTTGCTGATGACACAAAAATAGACCATCCAATTCATTCTAATGAGGATATTAGAGCACTCCAGGATGATTTGAATAGACTGATACAGTGGTCGGAGAAGTGGCAGATGCAGTTTAATATAGACAAACTGAATAACGTAGATCTTAATACTTTTGATTGCAAGAAGGATTTAGGAGTTCTGGTTAGTAGTAATCTGAAACCAAGACAACAGTGCATAAGTGTTCTCAATAAAGCTAACAGAATCCTTGGCTTCATATCAAGAAGTATAAGTAATAGAAGTCCTCAGGTTGTTCTTTAACTCAATATATCTTTGGTTAGGCCTCATTTAGATTATGCTGCACAGTTCTGGTCATCGTTTTACAGAAATGATATAAATGCACTGGAAAACGTACAGAGGAAGATGACAAAGTTGATCCCATGTATCAGAAATCTTCCCCATGAGGATAGACTGAGGGCCCTGAATCTGCCCTCCTAGAAAGGGGGGATATGATTGAGGTGTATAAATAGAAAACAGGAATAAATAAAGGGGATGTAAATAGCGTGCTGAAAATATCCAGCCAAGACAGGACTCACAGCAATGGTTTCAAGTTGGAAAAGTTCAGATTCAAGAAGGATATAGGAAAGCACTGGTTTGGTAATAAAGTTGTGGATGAGTGGAACAAACTCCCAAGTACCGTCATAGGGGCTGGGACGTTGTGTTGTTTTAAAAATAGGTTAGATAAATACATGAGTTGGTGTGGGTGGGTGTGAGTTGGACCTGACTAGCTTGCGCTACAAGGTCAGATGCTGTACTAATTCCTTAAGTGGAAGTGACCTGACTACCTGGAGTTTACCTGGGGAGGGTTAAATCCAGGTGGTCGGCTAGATAAATATATGAGTGGGTGCGGGTGGGTGTGAGTTGGTCCTGACTAGCTTGTTCCACTAGATCAGATGCTGTGCTTCTTCCTTAAGTGAATGTAACCTGACCTGGCTTGGTCGGGGCATTACCTTAAGCCGGTTGGAGACTTGGACCTGCCTCGCATGGGCCAGTAGGCCTGCTGCAGTGTTCTTTCTTTCTTATGTTCTTATGTACTGTGAGGTGTGGTCTTTGTTAGTATGATGTGACTGTGAGGTGTAGTCTTGCCCCTTTATAAGCCTTCTTGTTAAGATTTGATTTATAGTTCCTTGATAATGTGAGTAGTCACGAAAGCGCTTGGAATTTCTCTATTTTTTGATAGTGGTTGTCTTGCATATTTTGATATCACCTGTTTACTGTGTTCTTTCATATATATATATATAGTATATATATATATATATATATATATATATATATATATATATATATATATATATATATATATATATATATATATATATATATATATATATATATATATATATATATATATATATATATATTTTATATATATATATATATATATATATATATATATATATATATATATATATATATATATATATATATATATATATATATATATATATATATATATATATGTATTATATATATATATATATATATATATATATATATATATATATATATATATATATATATATATATATATATATATATATATATATTACAATAACAACACTGCTAATAGCCGAGGATTCGAACCCATGTCGTTTTGGCCATGCCTCGTGGTGAGCAAAAGTCGCATGATGCTCTAACCCACTGGACCACACAATCCTACAAGAATCAAGCACCCAGCAGAGCTAGGAGTTTTACCTTGATCCGAAGACATACGGTGGTGTGGGTGCCTCTGTGCTAATTTCATTCTGAACCCCGTTTGGTGTACTAGCCCCCACAAGCAGTATTTATATTATTGTGACCATGAACGAGTGGTATTGAGTCAATAACAACACTGCGACTAGCCGAGGATTCGAACCCATGTCGTTTTGGCCCTGCCTCGTGGTGAGCGAAAATCCCATGACACTCTAACCCATTGGACCACAGAATCCTACAAGAATCAAGCACCCAGCAAAGCTAGTTGTTTTACTTTGATCCGAGGACATACAGTGGTGTGGTTGCCTCTAAGCACCCACACCAGGTATATTCAGGGTATTGTATATTGTGAGGGAATAGTCCATAGATAGGAGTAATGAAAGTGTGAATGTATGTATTGTGATAGTTGTTTGGTAGTCTGCTTGTTAAGGTAGTGAGTGTCTAGCTCCCGCTATCCCCCCCCTTTTCCACCCGGTGAGAGGTGAAGTGCGAGGCTCTGGCCAAGGGGATAATCACTTGACTAGCTGCTCCGAACACCACTGTAAGTATTCACAGCTGCTCCTGTCTTAATATATTTTATTTAAGAGCTTCACTCTTACATTAATTATGGAGATGTAATTATGCTCTGCCCTTCCTTGCCTTAAAGTAATTTGTTAAATTCTCTCACCATTTCTTTTAAATAACTTATGCCTACCATGAGAGTGATTATTAGAGTGGTGAGTAACTGTCTTTTGATTTCATTACAGCCTTCTGGGCCAGCTAGGGTCATCTGGCACAAAGCCGAGAGTGTCCGATGGAGCAATACCCATTGGGGCCACGAGACGTCATTAGAAACCTTTATACTCGTCAACTGTTGTTCAACTAGAACCAAAACCCAGGCAACTACGTTATTTTTCAAGTGGACGACACCTGAGTCCCTGGTATCTTGACTGACTATTGGAGTTTCCAACTTGGTTGTGGAAACATCCGTCGATCCATCAACAACATCAAGGAGTTCAGAAATCAAAGAACAATTCAGAGCTTCCGTGTCAAGAACATCGACACGTTCATCTACCAACTAACTTCTGTATAAATTAGCTTTGAATTCAAGTATTATTTATCTATTTCTTTTTTCATTTTGTCTTTAAGATAGGATTTGAGATTCATGTTTAAGTATTTAATATTTTCATAAAACTTTCTATTAAATAAAGCGCTTATCTTCATTGTTATTATTTATCTTTTCCATTTTTGTAATTTTCCTAAGGAGGAACTGAGCCTTGATTCATCTTGGCTTAAACATTGAACCAAGACTGAGTAATAAACCTTCACATATATATTACATGTTATTTGCATCTTCCAGTCTATACTTTTCCTAAGAACTCTCATTGACTCCGAGATATTGAGGAGGATGCAGTCCAAGTCAGAGATCAACGTGCAGGCTCAGCGCAGGAGATCAACGTGCAGGCTCAGCGCAGGAGATCAACGTGCAGGCTCAGCGCAGGAGATCAACGTGCAGGCTCAGCGCAGGAGATCAACGTGCAGGCTCAGCGCAGGAGATCAACGTGCAGGCTCAGCGCAGGAGATCAACCTTCAGGCTCAGCGCAGGAGATCAACGTGCAGGCTCAGCACAGGAGATCAACGTGCAGGCTCAGCGCAGGAGATCAACGTGCAGGCTCAGCGCAGATCAACGTGCAGGCTCAGCGCAGGAGATCAACGTGCAGGCTCAGCGCAGGAGATCAACGTGCAGGCTCAGCACAGGAGATCAACGTGCAGGCTCAGCACAGGAGATCAACGTGCAGGCTCAGCGCAGGAGATACACGTGCAGGCTCAGCGCAGATCAACGTGCAGGCTCAACGCAGGAGATCAACGTGCAGGCTCAACGCAGGAGATCAATGTGCAGGCTCAGCGCAGATCAACGTGCAGGCTCAGTGCAGGAGATCAACGTGCAGGCTCAGCGCAGATCAACGTGCAGGCTCAACGCAGGAGATCAACGTGCAGGCTCAACGCAGGAGATCAACGTGCAGGCTCAGTGCAGGAGATCAACGTGCAGGCTCAGCGCAGATCAACGTGCAGGCTCAGCGCATTAGATCAACGTGCAGGCTCAGCGCAGATCAACGTGCAGGCTCAACGCAGGAGATCAACGTGCAGGCTCAACGCAGGAGATCAACGTGCAGGCTCAGCGCAGGAGATCAACGTGCAGGCTCAGCGCAGATCAACGTGCAGGCTCAACGCAGGAGATCAACGTGCAGGCTCAGTGCAGGAGATCAACGTGCAGGCTCAGCGCAGGAGATCAACGTGCAGGCTCAGCGCAGGAGATCAACGTGCAGGCTCAGCGCAGGAGATCAACGTGCAGGCTCAGCGCAGGAGATCAACGTGCAGGCTCAGCGCAGGACCTGCTGGAACCAAAAGGTCGGTCTGGCATCGCACTTCCCTGTGCAGTGAGACAATGTAGTCATATAGTGTCATACACAGTGGGGTTAAGTCACGCTTGTTAAGACTTGGCAGACCTGACATAAGCGCAGTCTTTCACACTACCTTGCAAGTCTTCTTTTCCTCCTCCAATGAATCTAGTGAGTTGGTGAAATTAATTCCACCAGAACAAAAACGCAATGTGTGAGGGGTTGATGTCCCCGGCTACAATGGCGGCATAAGCATGTGGAATGACCTTCAGCATAGTACAGACCAGCTGAAACATTCACATTCATAATTCACCTTGAAGAGCCTTCTCATGGAAAAGGCTGTTGCAGAGATGTTAGAGGGTGAACGCTCTGTAAGCAAGAGAACACGCATTATAGCTGTGAGTACACGTCAGTCGAGTAACTTTCTTCTAACAGTTCCCGTCTCTGCAGCAGGCACACATATAGACCTGGAGACCCTTCTTCTTGCAGTGGTTCTCCACCTAGCAGTCCCTATTCACACTGAGTATAAGTGCATTTGCGACAACATGGTTGTCAGCCAGAACAGTTTGTTTGGTCTGAACTGTTCAAGTTCTTAGGGTTCGCTTCTTAGACAAAATGTATTAAACAAAATCGTAAAAAAAAACCATGCTGAAGCAAGGTGCCCTGACAGGATTACAATATATTAATGGAAGAACAATAGACTGCTGATTGGGAACTATTCTTTTGATCATCTACCCTTGATAATATTTACATCCCGTTTATTTCTGGTGTGTAGGGTGATGGTGCTGCTCACAGGAAAGACAACAACCTCAACAAATACAGGAACTTAGCCCACCAGTATCACTTCATCCCTACATGATCGGAGACCATTGGCTCTTGGGGAAAGCATGTCATAAGTTTCCTCAAAGATCTGGGTTCCTGGCTCATGGCAATCATCAGAGACCGAGTGCTGCCACCTTTCCCTTCCAGTGTCTGTGTGGCAATCCAGAGAGGGAATGCATGCTGCATCTTGGGTATCTGAGGAGCTTGGGAGCTCTACTTAAGTCCTGAGTCTCTTGAAGTTTAGCTGAATCCCTTCAACATTTTCTGGTATTACGAGAACACCTCTTGTTCAAACTGAGGTACAGAGGAATGAGGTTTGCGATACATGGAATATTTGACGGATTCACTGAAGCCCTTGATTTCAGAGAGAGTGCTACTGATCTGATAAAATGGACCAGTCCTCTGTGTCCATGGCTCGTACCTAATTACTTCTCACTATCCCAGGATTGGTTCCACTCTTTTGTGTAATAATAATGACAATAATGATGATGATGATGATAATAATAATAATAATAATAATAATAATAATAATAATAATAATAATAATAATAATAATAATAATAATAACAATAATAATAATAATAATAATAATAATAATAATAATAATAATAATATTAACAACAATAATAATAATAATAATAACAATAATAATAATAATAATTATAATAATAATAATAATAATGCTGTAGGATAGGAAATGTTAAATGTCCTGAACAGTGTTATCTCTTACTTATTTTATTCAAAATTCCCATTACCAAACATGTCTTTAATCTTTTATACATTATTATTTAATTGTAAATTTGATGATAAAAATCTTTTCTTAACCTTGAGTTTCTCATATTGTGAGAAGCCATAGCTGATACTAAAGTCGTAGTCCATGTCAATCATTTCCCTGACAGTCTGAGGCAGTTTCTCGATGCGAGGAATAGAGAGGAATGCTGTCAGGTTGCCAGTGTAGACTGCCACCAGAACGATGGCTACCAGCCATGTTGATGTCAGCACCAGTCTACCTGCTGTGTTCTGTGGCTGCTGCTGACTACCTGTAATACAATAATGTCAGCACCAGTCTACCTGCTGTGTTCTGTGGCTGCTGCTGACTACCTGTAATATAATAATGTCAGCACCAGTCTACCTGCTGTGTTCTGTGGCTGCTGCTGACAACCTGTAATATAATAATGTCAGCACCGGTCTACCTGCTGTGTTCTGTGGCTGCTGCTGACTACCTGTATATATAATGTCAGCACCAGTCTACCTGCTGTGTTCTGTGGCTGCTGCTGACTACCTGTAATACAATAATGTCAGCACCAGTCTACCTGCTGTGTTCTGTGGCTGCTGCTGACTACCTGTAATATAATAATGTCAGCACCAGTCTACCTGCTGTGTTCTGTGGCTGCTGCTGACAACCTGTAATACAATAATGTCAGCACCAGTCTACCTGCTGTGTTCTGTGGCTGCTGCTGACTACCTGTAATACAATAATGTCAGCACCAGTCTACCTGCTGTGTTCTGTGGCTGCTGCTGACTACCTGTAATATAATAATGTCAGCACCAGTCTACCTGCTGTTTTCTGTGGCTGCTGCTGACAACCTGTAATACAATAATGTCAGCACCAGTCTACCTGCTGTGTTCTGTGGCTGCTGCTGACTACCTGTAATACAATAATGTCAGCACCAGTCTACCTGCTGTGTTCTGTGGCTGCTGCTGACTACCTGTAATATAATAATGTCAGCACCAGTCTACCTGCTGTTTTCTGTGGCTGCTGCTGACAACCTGTAATACAATAATGTCAGCACCAGTCTACCTGCTGTGTTCTGTGGCTGCTGCTGACTACCTGTAATACAATAATGTCAGCACCAGTCTACCTGCTGTGTTCTGTGGCTGCTGCTGACTACCTGTAATATAATAATGTCAGCACCAGTCTACCTGCTGTGTTCTGTGGCTGCTGCTGACTACCTGTAATATAATAATGTCAGCACCAGTCTACCTGCTGTGTTCTGTGGCTGCTGCTGACTACCTGTAATATAATAATGCAGGAATATAAATATTTGTCTGGATTCTTAATTCGCTTATAATATAACAAACAAATCAAACATGGTTATGAAACGCCACTTATCCCTTGTTAACTGTAGTCACCATAATTTATGTATTTCCCTTATTCTATTTTGTTTCAGATAGATTTAATTAGTTATATTTTTATGAATTATTTTAATAAACACACTTTTTCATCCTCAATATTTATATTCTTATTTGATTATTATTAATTTGAATTATAAAAAATATTTTTTTTTATTTCATAAAGGAACTCTTAGGATGTCTACATCTTTTGTGTTCCATTTCTCACAACCATTAATCAGTTACTACCGTCTGGGTTATTCTCACAACCATCCATCAGTTACTACCGTCTGGGTTATTCTCACAACCATCCATCAGTTACTACCGTCTGGGTTATTCTCACAACCATCCATCAGTTACTACCGTCTGGGTTATTCTCACAACCATCCATCAGTTACTACCGTCTGGGTTATTCTCACAACCATTAATCAGTTACTACCGTCTGGGTTATTCTCACAACCATTAATCAGTTACTACCGTCTGGGTTATTCTCACAACCATCCATCAGTTACTACCGTCTGGGTTATTCTCACAACCATCCATCAGTTACTACCGTCTGGGTTATTCTCACAACCATCCATCAGTTACTACCGTCTGGGTTATTCTCACAACCATTAATCAGTTACTACCGTCTGGGTTATTCTCACAACCATTAATCAGTTACTACCGTCTGGGTTATTCTCACAACCATCCATCAGTTACTACCGTCTGGGTTATTTCTCACAACCATTAATCAGTTACTACCGTCTGGGTTATTCTCACAACCATCCATCAGTTACTACCGTCTGGGTTATTCTCACAACCATCCATCAGTTACTACCGTCTGGGTTATTCTCACAACCATCCATCAGTTACTACCGTCTGGGTTATTTCTCACAACCATTAATCAGTTACTACCGTCTGGGTTATTCTCACAACCATCCATCAGTTACTACCGTCTGGGTTATTCTCACAACCATTAATCAGTTACTACCGTCTGGGTTATTCTCACAACCATCAATCAGTTACTACCGTCTGGGTTATTCTCACAACCATCAATCAGTTACTACCGTCTGGGTTATTCTCACAACCATTAATCAGTTACTACCGTCTGGGTTATTCTCACAACCATCCATCAGTTACTACCGTCTGGGTTATTCTCACAACCATCCATCAGTTACTACCGTCTGGGTTATTTCTCACAACCATTAATCAGTTACTACCGTCTGGGTTATTCTCACAACCATCCATCAGTTACTACCGTCTGGGTTATTTCTCACAACCATCCATCAGTTACTACCGTCTGGGTTATTTCTCACAACCATTAATCAGTTACTACCGTCTGGGTTATTTCTCACAACCATCAATCAGTTACTACCGTCTGGGTTATTCTCACAACCATTAATCAGTTACTACCGTCTGGGTTATTCTCACAACCATCCATCAGTTACTACCGTCTGGTTATTCTCACAACCATTAATCAGTTACTACCGTCTGGGTTATTTCTCACAACCATCCATCAGTTACTACCGTCTGGGTTATTCTCACAACCATCCATCAGTTACTACCGTCTGGGTTATTCTCACAACCATCCATCAGTTACTACCGTCTGGGTTATTTCTCACAACCATCCATCAGTTACTACCGTCTGGGTTATTCTCACAACCATCCATCAGTTACTACCGTCTGGGTTATTCTCACAACCATCCATCAGTTACTACCGTCTGGGTTATTCTCACAGCCATTAATCAGTTACTACCGTCTGGGTTATTCTCACAACCATTAATCAGTTACTACCGTCTGGGTTATTCTCACAACCATCAATCAGTTACTACCGTCTGGGTTATTCTCACAACCATCCATCAGTTACTACCGTCTGGGTTATTCTCACAACCATCCATCAGTTACTACCGTCTGGGTTATTCTCTCTCATATACCTAACCCAAATACTGTTATAATGAATATTAACATTCTCTATAGTTTCAGCCTATTCCCTATTTATAAATTTAAATATTAATTATTGCTACTAAATATATTTTCTATTGATTTAGAATACAAAATAGTTCTGTGTTTGAGAAAAGCATATTAGGTCTACTCATTGGACACATTATTAGGTACATCTGTATCAACTAATTACGTGGCAGCACATCAGTGCCTACAAACACGCAGACTTGGTCAACGGGTTCAGTTGTGCCAGGCGGGGTGGTTTGAGTACCTCAGAAACTGATCATTTTCTAGGATATCAACGCTCAGGAAGATAAGGAAAAACAAGACATCCATTAAGGTACACTTGTGAGGACTATAACGTCTTGTTGATGATCTAGGTCAGTGAGCATGGACAGACTGGTTCCAGCTGACAGAAAAGTGAATGTAAGTTATAAATATGCGCTTCAACAGTGGTATACCTGGAGTATACCTGGAGAGAGTTCCGGGAGTCAACGCCTCCGCGGCCCGGTCTGTGACCAGGCCTCATGGTGGACCAGGGCCTGACCAACCAGGCTGTTACTGCTAGCCGCACGCAATCCAACGTATGAAACACAGCCTGGCTGGTCAGTTACTGACTTTAGGTGCCTGTCCAGCGCCTGCTTGAAGACAGCCAGGGGTCTATTGGTAATCCCCCTTATGTATGCTGGGAGGCAGTTGAACACGTCAAACCTTGAAATACATGTGCTACAGCAACGGAAAACAACACTGGGAACTATTACTGTCAAATAAAAACACGAAACTGAGGCTACAGGCTCACCATAACTGGAGATTTGAGATTGAAAATACGTCGACTGATCTAAAGAATCTGGAATCCAGGTGATGATATCATGTCATGATGGATCAAAATCTCTAAGGAATGTTTCTAGCACTTTGATGAATTAATGTCAAGAAGAACTTGCGCTGCTGAGGGGAAAAAGAGTAGCCCTTCCAAGAACAAGAAGGCTCTTCCTAATAGCTCGAGTGTGTGTGTACTCACCTAGTTGTGGTTGCAGGGGTCGAGTAATAGCTCCTGGCCCCGCCTCTTCACTGGCCGCTACTGGGTCACTCTCCCTGCTCCATGAGCTTTATCATACCTCTTCTTAAAGCTATGTATGGTGCCTGCCTCCACTACATCACTTCCTAAACTATTCCACTTCCCGACCACTCTGTGACTGAAGAAATACTTCCTAACATCTCTGTGATTCATCTGAGTCTTCAACTTCCAACTGTGTCCCCTTGTTGCTGTGTCCCATTTCTGGAACATTCTGTCTCTGTCCACTTTTTCAATTCCTCTCAGTATCTTATATGTCGTTATCATGTCCCCCCTATCTCTCCTGTCCTCCAGTGTCGTCAGGTCAATTTCCCTTAACCTCTCCTCGTAGGACATACCCCTTAGCTCCGGGACTAGTCTTGTTGCAAACCTTTGCACTTTCTCTAGTTTCTTTACGTGCTTGGCTAGGTGTGGGTTCCAAACTGGCGCTGCATACTCCAGTATGGGCCTAACGTACACAGTGTACAGGGGCCTGAACGATTCTTTGTTAAGATGTCGGAATGCTGTTCTTAGGTTTGCTAGGCGCCCATATGCTGCAGCAGTTATTTGGTTGATGTGCGCCTCAGGAGATGTGCCTGGTGTTATACTCACCCCAATATCTTTTTCCTTGAGTGAGGTTTGTAGTCTCTGGCCCCCTAGACTGTACTCTGTCTGCGGTCTGCGGTGTATGTGTGTACTCACCTAATTGTACTCACCTAATTGTGGTTGCAGGGGTCGAGACTCAGCTCCTGGCCCCGCCTCTTCGCTGTCCACTACTGGGTCTCTGCTCTCCCTGCTCCATGAGCTTTATCATACCTTGTCCTAAAACTATGTATGGTTCCTGCCTCCACTATATCTTTCTCTAGACTATTCCACTTCCTGACTACTCTGTGGCTGAAGAAATGCTTCCTAACATCCCTTTGACTCATCTGAGTCTTCAGCTTCCAGTTGTGTCCCCTTGTTTCTGTGTTCCCTCTCTGGAACATCCTGTCACTGTCTACCTTGTCGATTCCCCTCAGTATTTTGTATGTCGATATCATGTCTCCTCTGACCCTTCTTTCCTCCAGTGTTGTTAGTCCTATTTCCCTCAACCTTTCCTCATAGGACAGTCCCCTGAATTGTGGATCTAACCTTGTCGCAAACCTTTGCACTTTCTCTAGTTTCTTTACGTTCTTGACCAGGTGTGGGTTCCAGACTGGTGCTGCATATTCTAGAATGGGCCTGATGTACACGGTGTACAGTGTCTTGAACGATTCCTTGTTAAGGTAATGGATCGCTAATCTTAGGTTTGCCAGTCGCCCATATGCTGCCGCAGTTATCTGGTTGATGTGTGCCCCAGGAGACGTGCTTGGCGTTATACTCACCCCAAGGTCTTTCTCCTTTGCCGAGGTTTGTAGACTTTGCCCGCCTAGCCTGTACTCTGTCAGCGGTCTTCTTTGCCCTTCTCTGATCTTCATGACTTTGCATTTGGTGGGCTTGAATTCGAGAAGCCAGTTGCTAGACCAGATGTCAAGCTTGTCCAGGTCTGTTTGAAGTCCTACTTGGTCCTCTTCTGATGTGATTCTCCTCATTAATTTCACATCATCTGCGAACAGAGACACTTCTGAGTGTATCCCATCCATCATGTCATTTACATATACCAAGAATAACACTGGTCCTGGGACTGACCCCTGCGGTACGCCGCTCGTCACAGGCGCCCACTGTGATACCTCATCACGCACCATGACCCGTTGTTGCCTCCCTGTGAGGTATTCCCTGATCCATTCCAGTGCCCTTCCTGTTATACATGCTTGTTCTTCCAACTTCTTTACTAATCTCATGTGAGGAACTGTGTCGAAGGCCTTCCTGCAGTCCAGGAAAATGCAATCAGCCCACCCTTCTCTCTCTTGCCTTACCTCTGTTACTTTATCATAGAACTCTACTAGGTTTGTTACACAGGATTTGCCTTCCCGGAATCCGTGCTGTCTGGTGTTTATTATCCTGTTCAGCTCGAGGTGCTCCACCATTCTTTCCTGATGATTTTCTCCAGGACTTTGCACACTATACATGTAAGTGACACCGGTCTATAGTTTAGTGCCTCTTTTCTGTCTCCTTTTTTAAAGATGGGGACTACGTTGGCCTTCTTCCATACCTCAGGTATCTGCCCATTTTCAAGGGATGTGTTGAATATTATGGTAAGTGGCACACTCAGTACCTCAGCTCCTTCCCGAAGAACCTACGGGGAGATATTGTCCGGACCCATCGCCTTTGAGGTATCAAGGTCACTGAGTAACTGCTTCACCTCCTCCTCAGTTGTGTGTATGCCCTCTAGCACTTGATACATCCCTTGTTGGTGACGCACCCCATCCTGTCTACCCAGCCGCCTTCCTTCCTCCACTGTGAATACTTCCTTAAACCTCAAGTTGAGCTCCTCACATACCTCTTGATCGTTACTTGTGAGTTCCCCATCTTCTCTCCTCAGCCTTATCACCTGGTCTTTTACTGTTGTCTTCCTTCTGATGGGACTGTACATCAGTTTCGGGTCGGACTTAACTTTCGATGCTATGTCGTTTTCGTACTGTTTCTGGGCCTCCCTCCGTACCTGTGCATACTCGTTTCTAGCTCTTCTACTAATCTCTTTGTTTACTTGGGTTCTTTGCCTTTTGTACCTTTTCCATTCTCTGACACTCTGAGTCTTTGCCTCCCTGCACCTTTGGGTAAACCAGGGGCTCTTTCTGGCCTTCCGTTTAATCTTTTCCTCTGGGTATAAACCGTTCCTCTGCCTCCTTGCACTTTTGCCCTACGTATTCCATCATTTCATTTATTGTCTGTCCGTCCATTTCCCTTTCCCACTGAACCTCCTGCAGGAAATTCCTCATGCCTGTGTAGTTTCCTCTTTTAAAATCTGGTTTGTCTCTTTCGGTACCGTTTTCCCTCTCCACCTGTAGCTCTACAATGTACTCAAAGCTCAGCACAATATGGTCGCTGGCTCCCAGGGGGCTCTCGTGTGTTATGTCTTCAATATCTGAGCTGTTCAGGGTGAATACAAGGTCCAGTCTTGCTGGTTCATCTTCTCCTCTCACTCTGGTCGTGTCCCTGACATGTTGGTGCATCAGGTTTTCCAGTACCGCATCCATCATCTGTGTGTGTTTGTGTGAGTGTGTGTGTGTGTGTGTGTGTGTGTGTGTGTGTGTGTGTGTGTGTGTGGTGTGTACTCACCTAATTGTGGTTGCAGGGGTCGAGACTCAGCTCCTGGCCCCGCCTCTTCGCTGTCCGCTACTGGGTCTCTGCTCTCCCTGCTCCATGAGCTTTATCATACCTTTTCTTAAAACAATGTCTGGTTCCCGCCTCCACTATATCGTTCGCTAGACTATTTCACTTCCTGACTACTCTATGGCTGAAGAAATGCTTCCTAACATCCCTTTGACTAATCTGAGTCTTCAGCTTCCAGTTGTGCCCCCTTGTTTCTCTGTTCCCTCTCTGGAACATCCTGTCACTATCTACCTTGTCGATTACCCGCAGTATTTTGTATGTCGTTATCATGTCTCCTCTAACCCTTCTATCCTCCAGTGTTGTTAGTCCTATTTCCCTCAACCTTTCTTCTAGGACAGTCCCCTGAGTTGTGGAA
>WNWK01007591.1:0-92401 GCA_009830355.1 Cherax destructor | reverse complement strand
GTGTTGAAGATGTAGAAGAAAATGCAAGACAACACCTCGGGATGACAGGGTTATAATATGAAATATACTGAAGGATCCCAAAAAAACTAGCAAAGATCTATAGAGAGATTTGCTCATTGAAGCTGGCAGACCTGCAGAAAGCCAGCAAAGAAACAATTATTGATTGCTGCTACAAAGAAAAATGGCTGCAGTGGGACTGATCATAAGGGATAGTTTTGATGAATGGAGAAAAGTTTTTTTTTTAGATGAGGCACTTTTGAAGAACATAGGTACAGTCAGTTTTAGTGAGACGGAGAAAAGGCAAACATCTTCGGAATAGACACATTCCACAAGCGCCTAAACACCCACCTAAGCTGTTGTTTTGGGGTAGTATTACTGTTAAAGGCCCTGGACGGTTTGTTATTGTTAAGGGAACGATGAACATTGACAAATACAAGGCAATCCTGAAATTCATTTGCTTCCCATTGTGGAGAGACTTTACGTTTGGAGAAGCCATTTTCCAGCGGTATCTTGCTCCATGCCACACATCTCCCCAAAATGCTGACATTCTTCGAAACTGTCCTGAAAGTTTCCTGACCTCATCCCAATTGAGAATCTATAGGCAATAACCAAATGGAGGATCGCGAAACAGGACTCTTCAACTGTGGAGACGCTAATTGCTGTTGTTATTAGGGTTCGGTACCACGAATAAGAACTTGCCAAAATGTGTTTAATATTGGTCGATGCTAAGCCAAAGCGTAGCACTGCATATAAACGCAAAGCGTAGTCAAATCTCTTATTAAATCAATTATCTGTCATACCATTGCCGTGCATTTTTCAAATAAAGAATTATTTTCCAAATGTCTTATTTCATCACTGTCCCAGTTAATATGTACGCTACTGTATGTATATAAATTAGGTAGGGTCATTGGTATAATAATTTACCAGAGTGAGGGCGAGTTTTCCGTATTTCACGCCATCTGGAAAGCTTACTTGGTTAACTATCCCACCTGCTCTGGTAAGTCTACATGGCTGGCTTGTTTGTATATTATCAGGTTGTTATGGCATTACATTCGAGTGAAAATTAATACTGGCACTTGTTATGGCCATCAGCCATTTTGTCATATCTACTGTATATATATTTTAATCCTTCTTTTCATTGTTATTCCTCAGGGATGCCTCGGTTGCCTGGTCAGCATTGCCAGCGCCTGAGTAATATAATAACTGTGTTTCCGCTCCTCTCTGTCTCTCTGCCACACATCAGCTTTTCACCATCACCAGGCACCTTCATCAGTCTTTCACCATCACCAGGCACCTTCATCAGCTTTTCACCATCACCAGGCACCTTCATCAGCCTTTCACCATCACCAGGCACCTTCATCAGCTTTCACCATCACCAGGCACCTTCATCAGCCTTTCACCATCACCAGGCACCTTCATCAGCCTTTCACCATCACCAGGCACCTTCATCAGCTTTCACCATCACCAGGCACCTTCATCAGCCTTTCACCATCACCAGGCACCTTCATCAGCCTTTCACCATCACCAGGCACCTTCATCAGCCTTTCACCATCACCAGGCACCTTCATCAGCCTTTCACCATCACCAGGTACCTTCATCAGCCTTTCACCATCACCAGGCACCTTCATCAGCCTTTCACCATCACCAGGCACCTTCATCAGCCTTTCACAATCACCAGGCACCTTCATCAGCTTTCACCATCACCAGGCACCTTCATCAGCCTTTCACCATCACCAGGCACCTTCATCAGCCTTTCACCATCACCAGGCACCTTCATCAGCCTTTCACCATCACCAGGCACCTTCATCAGCCTTTCACCATCACCAGGCACCTTCATCAGCCTTTCACCATCACCAGGAACCTTCATCAGTCTTTCACCATCACCAGGCACCTTCATCAGCTTTTCACCATCACCAGGCACCCTCATCAGCCTTTCACCATCACCAGGCACCTTCATCAGCTTTTCACCATCACCAGGCACCTTCATCAGCCTTTCACCATCACCAGGCACCTTCATCAGCCTTTCACCATCACCAGGCACCTTCATCAGCCTTTCACCATCACCAGGCACCTTCATCAGCCTTTCACTATCACCAGGCACCTTCATCAGCCTTTCACCATCACCAGGCACCTTCATCAGCCTTTCACCATCACCAGGCACCTTCATCAGCATTTCACCATCACCAGGCACCATCATCAGCCTTTCACCATCACCAGGCACCTTCATCAGCCTTTCACCATCACCAGGCACCTTCATCAGCTTTTCACCATCACCAGGCACCTTCATCAGCTTTCACCATCACCAGGCACCTTCATCAGCCTTTCACCATCACTCAGGCACCTTCTATCAGCCTTCACCATCACCAGGCACCTTCATCAGCCTTTCACCATCACCAGACACCTTCATCAGCTTTCACCATCACCAGGCACCTTCATCAGCTTTTCACCATCACCAGGCACCTTCATCAGCCTTCACCATCACCAGGCACCTTCATCAGCCTTTCACCATCACCAGGCACCTTCATCAGTCTTCACCATCACCAGGCACCTTCATCAGGTTTTCACTATCACCAGGCACCTTCATCAGCCTTTCACTATCACCAGGCACCTTCATCAGCTTTTCACCATCACCAGGCACCTTCATCAGCCTTTCACCATCACCAGGCACCTTCATCAGCTTTCACCATCACCAGGCACCTTTATCAGCCTTTTCACCATCACCAGGCACCTTCATCAGCCTTTCACTATCACCAGGCACCTTCATCAGCCTTTCACTATCACCAGGCACCTTCATCAGCTTTTCACCATCACCAGGCACCTTCATCAGCCTTTCACCATCACCAGGCACCTTCATCAGCCTTTCACCATCACCAGGCACCTTCATCAGCCTTTCACTATCACCAGGCACCTTCATCAGCCTTTCACCATCACCAGGCACCGTCATCAGCCTTTCACTATCACCAGGCACCTTCATCAGCCTTTCATCATCACCAGGCACCTTCATCAGCCTTTCACCATCACCAGGCACCTTCATCAGCTTTTCACCATCACCAGGCACCTTCATCAGCCTTTCACCATCACCAGGCACCTTCATCAGCCTTTCACCATCACCAGGCACCTTCATCAGCTTTCACCATCACCAGGCACCTTCATCAGCCTTTCACATCACCAGGAACCTTCATCAGTCTTTCCCCATCACCAGGCACCTTCATCAGTTTTCACCATCACCAGGCACCTCATCAGCCTTTCACATCACCAGGTACCTTCATCGCTTTTCACCATCACCAGGCACCTTCATCAGCTTTTCACCATCACCAGGCACCCTATCAGCCTTTCACCATCACCAGGCACTCTTCATCAGCTTTCACATCACTCAGGTACCTTCATCAGCCTTTCAAAATCACCAGGCACCTTCATCAGTCTTTCATATCACCAGGCACCTTCATCAGCCTTTCACCATCACCAGGCACCTTCATCAGCATTTCACCATCACTCAGGCACCATTCTATCAGCCTTTCACCATCACCAGGCACCTTCATCAGCCTTTCAAAATCACCAGGCACCTTCATCAGTCTTTCACCATCACCAGGCACCTTCATCAGCCTTTCACCATCACCAGGCACCTTCATCAGCCTTTCAAAATCACCAGGCACCTTCATCAGTCTTTCATCATCACCAGGCACCTTCATCAGCCTTTCAAAATCACCAGGCACCTTCATCAGCCTTTCAAAATCACCAGGCACCTTCATCAGTCTTTCACCATCACTAGGCACCTTCATCAGTCTTTCACCATCACTAGGCACCTTCATCAGTCTTTCACTATCACCAGGCACCTTCATCAGTCTTTCATCATCACCAGTCACCTTCATCAGCCTTTCAAAATCACCAGGCACCTTCATCAGCCTTTCAAAATCACCAGGCACCTTCATCAGTCTTTCACCATCACTAGGCACCTTCATCAGTCTTTCACCATCACCAGGCACCTTCATCAGTCTTTCTACTATCAACAAAGTGACATTAATGAGCCATTGTCTGCTCACGGCTCCTCACCGTCCCACAGACGCTAACCACCTGCGACCACAGACGCTAACCACCTGTGACCACAGACGCTAACCACCTGTGACCACAGACGCTAACCACCTGTGACCACAGACGCCAACCACCAGACCACTCCTTGTGGCTTTTCACTGCCACTTTGCTATACCTCAACATCATTTAGCTATATTAGCCCTTCAGGCTCAAGAGTAAGTACCATCCTGAATATAACAGTTATTTCCTAACGAGGAGTTGCTGAAATTCCTGGCAAGGGAATCAGCTGGCACAATTACTCCCAAGTCTTTCACGTTTTCCTTTCGTTATTTTCGACGATCCCTTGAGCTTTGAATACAGGGTCCCTTTCCATACCTGAGCAGCTGGAACTTATCACAACTGGACGTCATGTTATTCACTACTATCCACTTTAAAACATTGTTTATATCTTTCTGTTATTTTTTTTCAGTTTTCTAAAGAAGTGACTTTCATGTTTATTTTAGTGTCATCTGCAAATGATACAAAGCTGTGACGGGTACTTTTATCTGTCTGCTATGAGGATAAGGAACAGCAAAGATGCAATAACAATAGTGCCTTTGGTAACTGTGGTGCTTACCTCAATGATGCTGGATTTTTGGGATTAGTGTTAATTTTCAGAAGACTCAGACTTGGAGTGATGTTGGTTGGGGGGGGGGTCATAGGGGTCATGGACGCATGGGGTTTTCCTCTAGGATGTAGTAGTGTAATCTAAAGTTAAAGTAGTAGGGTTTGTCGGTGGTGATGTGCTGGCAGTTTGCATTTATGTGGCAGGTTGGAGGTTAGGAGGTATTAGGTGTTAGACAACCGACAGTGTGCAGGTGTGCTTGGGTGAAGTTGGCCCAGGTATCTGTGGCAATTCATGTAGGATTAATTTGATGTTTTGTTATGTTTTTCTGAGGTTTAACGTTTTTAGTACTGTATTCTGTATGTGTTCCCTATTTTTTGTTTGAATTACACATTATGAGCAGCTTCTGCATATTTTTGTGTTTTTTTTTCTAGTGTTTGTATATGTATGCAACACAAATGTGTTTTGTGTGGTCTTATTCTCCGGTGTGGGAATGTGACGTTGTGTTGTAGACAGTGATGTCTACGGTAGTGATGGCTTGATGTTAATGTATTTCTTATTTAAGATGATGATGTGGTGTGACCCTTGTTTCGGGGGTCAGCTGTTTTTATGTGTTATTGTGCAACACCTGTTTTATAGGCAGAAAGTTTAAGGTTTTATTTTATTCATGCCTATGTACTGCGTTTTGTGGTAGGGAAGAAGTAAGATATGTAACCAAAGGTTTAATTTTGTGGTGTTTTTGAGACACTGTATGTACAGTTTCATTGACAGTGTGTTATGTTATTGTATAGAAGTAATTAGCTAGTATGGGTAGTAGGATGGACATTTTTGGTTTGTGCTTTTGGCACGGGTTCTTATTATAGGATATAGAGACAGATGTGTTTTTTCCTGTTCTGTTTGCTTGTTTTTGTTTATATGAGCCTGATTTTTTTTTGGGCATTTATTGGATTGTTATGTATATGTGTTTTTAAATAAAATATAAAAAAAAAAAAATTCAGTTAGTTGGTCCACGTGGCTTTCCGATGGAATGAAAAAGTTTCTGCATTCTCTACTCTGCTGTTATTTTATGGGTTGCTGAACACGGACTCAAACTCAAGCTCATTTACTGTTCATCGTCAGTATATGAGTCTCCTAACATTAAAGGTCCAATTCAACAGGCAGGTCTTAACTTGGATTTTGCATAAAAATAAAAATATTTTTGGGTCTTGCAATATCCTGGATAACCTTTTTTTTTTTTTATTCCTTTTGTTACATCCCAAGATTTTACTCTAAATCGTCGATCTCTTATCTCAAAGTGTGTTTACATTGTTGTGACATATTTACGTTTTTAAACAATTCAGTAACCTCAATGATATATATATATATATATATAATTCATGTTAAGCGCTAAACCTATTTGGGTTATTCAGCGCAATACTTTGTGGAGGTTTGATCCTCCGTCTGCTGGGCGAGACAGACCTTGTATGGTTCTGTATTCAGCTTCTCTTGGCACTGGGGAGGATTTAGTGTGTTCATGACTGGTTCCCAGTGTATGGCACCAACATATTCCATTAACAATACCATCCTTCGTGTTGAAATTTTTTAAGCCGATCTGGCTTTTTTTTCTTGTCATCATAAGGAAACAAAATCATGGAATTTGTTATATAACATTGTCCATAGCGTAGCCACTCATGCATATAGTCCCATGACTCGCCCAAGATACTGCATACCAGCACTGAAAATTGATCCTGGTCGAAAAAGGCGTTTTCATTAAAAAAATATCTTTGAGAAAGAAACGGAAAATGCTACTGAGAAATGTTACGAATATAGCAACCTTTATCTTCGTTAAATTAAAAAAAAAAGTCATAAAAAATAATTTGTTTGTATTTTTTTCTTTCATTTATATTCTATTTTAATTCCTTTACAATCTACGAAGAAAAAATATTTGTTTTTTTATTAAATTTATTAAAAAAACACAGCCAAAAATCAACTCCATAATATGTCCAATTCAGATCAGAAGATGCATTCTCATGTTATTACATGATAACGAATTTAATAAAAATGGCTAATTGAAATTTACACAGCTCTTGGGCCAAACTTTCTTTTTATTAATGAAAGCCTCCAATAATAAAAGTTCGAAGCATTACATGGTAATAGATCCGATTCCAACGTTTCCAAGTGTTTTTTTTTCTTTTATAAATTTTAGTTAAATTTCAAGTTTGCACTTAGACTAAACTTATGGGGATCTCATCCTTTTTAGTGAATGTATCATCATTAATATTTTGTAGCCGATCAGGAGAAGCATTCTTTAGTAATACAATATTCAGGAATAACACAGTTTATTGAATATAATTGGTAATCTGTGATTTAAGTCACCCAGTTACAATTTGAAGCCGATCAGATGAATCATTCTACAGTTATTACTCAGATTCCAACGATTCCTAGTTTTATTTAATTCAAAATTTAAAAAAGAATATCTTAATAAAAAGATACACCTTGAAGATTCGTAAGAGCCATCTAGTGGTGGCATGCAACCCGGGATCGTCTGGTGACCGTGTGTTGTGGAATCCTGACTTGTCAGAGGAAAAGGGAAGAGGTTTGTCGTCTTTGTCTAGGTAATTATTCCACTCAATCAGATTCTCTAGGGCCATCAGAAGGTGCATTTCTCATTGTGACTACCTTTTGTTAGTTTGTATTCACTGTTCATTATTACTTAGACTTGTGTTGAAAACCCTTGTACATTTTGAAAATAGTGCACTTATCGATTAGGTAAAGGAAAAAATCTATGTAACTCAACATGATATTTCAGTCTTACTTTCCTTGTTTTTCAAAGTTTATGACATGGGCTTATAAGACAACCAGTAGTACCCAGTACTGCAGGTCTTTAACAGGTCTGGGGATCACGAAATAAGGAATAGTCCTGGTTTTGATTATTGTATATTGTTGCTAGTTGAGTTTTCATATTGTTTCTGCGAAAGTGAGAATGCTGTCTTTGAGACTTATTAAGTTAACTTTGCCTACTCTGCCTAATTAATCGTGTCAATGTTGTTGACATGTCGTTTGTAGGTGGAAGCAAAAAAGCAGAGGAACTTTGGGTACTCGTAAGAAAGAGCATACTTTCTGATTCTGCAACTGCAGCTACTCTGGTTTCTGCTGTATATAACAGTGTTCATTGTACTCCTAGCAGTCCTGTGATCTGATCACTCTCGTGTAGAACACACACGCAGTATCTTACAAGTTGTGGGACTAGACTTTCCAGCAGCAAATTTGAGAGAGTTTCCTAATGAATAGTTTAACAACTCAACGTACAAACAAACTGTCATTGGTTTCATGTTTTACAGAAGTCGAACCTGATAAATCTTTCGAAGTGGTTGGAAATCGCCAGATGACGAATTTATAAACAGTGATGTCAGTGTATTGTGAGCTTATGTGAGTTATATCGGTAGACCCAGCGGTGGGTCTGGAACAAAGTAACCCAGCTAACGATCTGTGGGATTACATATAAACATAGTATGGTAGAATTTTTTTTTTTTATATTTTATTGAAACTACAAAATACAAAACATGACATATATATTACCATGTACATAATAGCCTGCATCTAAGCCAAAATCTGCATCTTGTAACTTCCCTACACCAAAATCACCTTATCATAAAAATATTACAAAACACAACAAGATTCCTGTCATTCGCCAGAACAGACAAATATATACAAAACCCAACCTATAATTCTACGTATACACTGCTAGACTCACCTAAACAACTACAAGCTCTTCCAATAACATCACCATTCCACCAATGTGCAATCACTTAAGTTTAAGGTCATAAGACAAAACATGCTACCCCAATGCAACAAACACACGTAATATGACAAACTTGAGACATATAACACATAAAACGTATATGTAATAATATATATACTCCCATGCTGGATTACATTAAACACAATATACTTGATAACAACCTTTCCATCCTCATCCCCTTAAAAATACTTCACCATGCATCCATATACACAAAAGTATAATGTCCCAAAGGATAAACATTAAAAGCTTAACACTTCCAATATACAATCCAGCACACATCTCCCCTTGGAAAACAATCCCATATACAACTAAATATGGAGTATTGACCCACACACACAAACCTTGAAAAAATTTCTTTATACTATAATACTCTGCAACTACAGGTAACAGAAACCAAAGAACACATTTCTTGAACGACCTTTCACAGAAGGCCATGAATTGCAACCTACAGTGCACACGATACCTATATACACATACATAAAAATTTTCAAAGGATGAACATGAAGAGCTAAACACTTCCTTAATACAACCAAAATAACCCCCCACTCCCCACACCCCCCCCCCCCACTTGAAAAACAACCCCATATACAGCTAAATATGTTATTATGATCCACACACACACACTATACGTTAAAAAAAAAAATAATGTTCATATAAAACATTCTGCATTACATCGCAAGACTCAGGTAACACAATCCACTAACACCTTTCAATAACGACCGTACACATAAGGCCATAAATAAAAGATGACAATCAATTTTTCAGCACAAAACAGTAATCAATCCCACCAGGATTTCTGTTACCAACCAAAAACTTATGGCACTCTAATCTCCCACCATTCTTTTGGGTACCTCAGAGGTCCTGAACCCCTCACACAATGTCAAATCACCACACCTCTTTAAGCCCAATAATAACTCACATACCTTAACTTACGCAACCAATGAATCCACCTTTGATCCATTCTACGTTCCTGCCTAACAGAATGGAAGCACCTTCTCAGAAAAGTACAGAAGCAGAAACCACCCCAGCCTCTTCCCCACTGATATACACACACCAAACCTAACTGCCTACCCCTGAAAACCCCCTACCCCACTATCTACATGCTCCCTCTACCTCAACCTATCCTCGAGCACCGCCCTGACCCATCCCTCCCCTACCCATGCTAATCCTTTCCATCCCCACTCCCTTCACCCATACACTGTCATCCCTCGATAAGCCTGCGAAAAAGCCTCTTCCCACGCCCTACCATATAAAACCCTATTCCTACACTTAGTCCTATAAAAAGCTGCTCCTAATGCCCCAATACGAGCCCTCCCCTCCTCGTCCTTATACCTCCAAGAAATATATACATAATCTAATACCAAATAAGACAAACCCCTGCGTATGCTGTCCGAAACTGCCCCAAATCCAAACTCAGCGCCCTCAGAACTGAAACTTCCCTTTCCCCCACCTGTCGTAACACCCCCCCAAACCATTCTCTCACCTCCTGCAATCCTCCACAAAAATAAACGACGTGATATGCCGTTTCCACTTCGCCACATCTACTACAAACCCCTCACTTATCAACCCCATGATATATAATTGTGCTTTAGAAGCCAAAAACCCTGCAAAAACCTATACCCTATCTCCCTCACCCTAGGATGCAACTTTAACTTGTGAAACCACCTCCATATTCCCTGCCAATCATACAGAGGATAAACCCCACCCCTGCACCACCCTCCCTCCATTCCCAACCTATCCAACCTACTCACCTTACTCTTCCCTGGCTCTTTCATCACCAATAACCCCTTAAAATATTCTCACATAACAAAACTTCCTTCCTTTCCCACCACCTACGCACCTCCTTCATTACTAACCCCACTCTTCGTCCCCTTCCCTCCCCTCATCAGATACTCATGCCTCACGAAAACACTTCTCAACCTACACCTCAATGGTATCAACCCTAACCCTCCCCACCTCGTCTTTGTTTCCACGACCTCCCTACTCAGCCAGTGTCTCCCATTCCCCAAATAAATTTCAAAACGTTACTCAACAAACGTTGCACATCCACCTCCAAGAGGGATATACCACCGCCCTAAACCATAATTTGCTATACACCAATGCATTAATGACTATCACCTTTGCATTAATGTCAGCTCACCGCCTCCCCAACCCCTCATCCTCCCAATCGCCTCGTCCACTACCATCCTTGAATTCACCCCCTCGCCACCATCGCTTCTGCACTAAAACAATACCACATATTTTAATCGTCTCCACACAATTCCAACCCCTCCTCGACCCCAACGTTCCCCAGACCAACTGCCAACCTCCAATAAATTGGACTTCTCCCTATTAACCCTCATCCCTGTCCCCTCCCAAACTTTTCTACCAACCCATTCAACACACTCAATTGCCACTCCTTCCTGACTAACACCGTTGTATCATCAACATAGCCAATTATACCCCTACCTCCTCCATCCCATCAGACCCTGTACTCAACCCCTTTTCCACTAATCTATAAAAAGGATCCTGTAAAGTGCAAAAGGATCTGCGACAGAGGACATCCCTGTCGCAGACCCTTCCTCATTTCCACCACCCTTCCCACATTCCCATTAATCTGCACCCGTATTAACGCACCTGCATACAATGTTTCAACCCACCTTACCACCCCTGCCCCAAAACCTTGTCTCTCCAAAATTTTGAATAACATTTCTCTATCAACCCTGTCATATGCCCTCTGCCAATCCAATCCTAGCACCCCCTCTTCGCTATCTTCAATAAACTGCTTAATGCTCCGATGCCCCTACGAATACTCCTTCCAGGCACCCCAAATTGACCCCATGCAAACACCCCTAAACCCCTTCTTGATCCTGTTTGCCAATATCTTTGCGAAAATCTTGTAATCCGCCGTCAACATAGCCAAACCCCTATAATCACTTAGGCCCTCAGGTGAATCACCCTTCGCCACCAAAACTACCACCCCAGTCCTCATAGATTCCCCATAAACCCTCCTCCTCAACCCATTGAACAACCTCACTAGTACCCCTTTTAAAGCCTCCCAATGAGTGACATACAGATCCCCGGCAACCGTCTATCCCAGGTGACTTCCTAACCTCAATCCCTTCACCGCCTCCCATACCTCCCCTCCACAATCTCAGCCCCACACTCTCGTCCTCCTCCACACTCAATAATCTCCCTATTCCCTCAACAACCCATCTCTATCCACCTGATTAACCTTCCCTTATCATATTGACCACGGAACCATCCTTCCGCGTCCCCCCATACCCTCCGTCGTTTGCAAAACCCTCCTTCCTGATACCCAGCCACCCCCTTCTACCTTTAGAGACGAAATTAACATCCCCTCCTGCGTTTCTGGAAATTCCGTAAAACCACCTTCGAAGCCTTATTTCCCCATAATACCTCCTCCATACCACTCCTAACCCTTAAAGCATGAAAACGTTCCTCTTGTAATTCCTGTAACCTATCCCTCAAATCCACCACCTCTTCCTTACTCCTCCCCCAATCCCCACCTGACAATCACGCAACAACCCCTCCAAATATTTCTGATACCCAAACCTACTCCTGCTCTCTTCCCTACCGACCCACCCATAAAACTTCCGAATTTCCTCTTTCCCTTCTCCATCCACCACCTGACAACCCCATTCGTCACCCCCACCCCCTTCCACACCCTCCACCATTCTTCGAACATCTCTACCCCCTTCCTCTCCAACAATCTCGTATTCAATTTCCAATAACTCTTATACACACTCACCACCCCATCCCACCCCTTCAAACAACACACCCCTATGGTCCGAAAACCCACATCTACACATTCCACCCTCCGAACTTCCACCGCCCTGGTCACATATATTCTGTCCAATCGTGCCGCATAAGCATTCCTCACAAATGTGTATTCCACCAACTCTCCACGTCCCCCACCACGTCTACCACACCACTGCCCCCAACACTCCCTCAAAGACCCCAACACACCCCCTCCCCGTGGTTCCACGTCCCTTATCCTAATCACACAATTCCAATCACCAGCAATTATAGACACCTGAGGCAAACCTTGGACAGCATACGTCAATTCATTATTAACAAAATCATCCTTTATACTCCTATTTCCTATGGCTGGCATATACACACCCAAGAAGCTCACCTGCACCCCACCCCAATCCCCGTTCACTCTAACTACTCTACCTCCACGTCCTCCCAAGACTCCAAGGTGAATGGGCTTGACTCACTGATTCTACCAACACACCCCTTTAAACGCCCTGGCATCACACGCAAAATCCTATACCCCTTCACCACAATCTCATTACCCTTCCTATAATTATGCTCCTGTATAAAGACGACATCAACTTTCCACCTTTTCAAAGTAACCTCTACCATTTGCGTTTTACCTCATTCCTGAGGCCATTCACGTTTATTGTTACACACCTGAAATATAAGACTGTGGTTTGCCCTTCTGCTTCAGTACTCTCTTCTCCAATTTCATATTCCCTCCCATCCTTTCCCTCCTACCCCTCTCATCCTCCTTCACTACCCCAGCAGCACCATGACCTTTCGATCTTGCCCCTTTCCCTGAACCACTTCTGCCCACCTTTTCCCAGGCCTTTGCGCCGCCGTCAACAAGTCATCCTCAGACTCCTCTCCCGGCCTTTTCCTGGACGCACCTTTCTCTTCAATCAACTCCATTTCTTCCTCCCTATGAACCTCTGCCACTACCACAGATACATGAACATTATTCTCTTCCCCACACATGTCTTTCTCAACAACATTCACATGAAAATCATTCTGTGCCCCACCCTGCACCAGTGCAGAGACTTCTTCCATCGATAAGGGATCTCCCTGTATGAACTCTCTCAAATCCTGCAAGATCTCTGCCTCCTCCCCAGGCAAACCCTGATGTTCGTCAACAGACGCGGTACTCTGCACCACCGATGCCTCAGACGACACCTTACCCTCCTCCTCCTTCTGCCTGTCCACCTGATCCATTTCCTCACTCCACGACTTACGCACCATGCCCTCCTTCCCGTCGTCCACACGTTGTTCTTCTGTAGAAACTGCTGAAGCCTGCTCCGTCCGCACACCAGCCTCCTCACCTGGCCGCACATCCGTCTGCCTTCGAATACAATCCACCGCCAGGTGCCCCTGCTGTCCGCATAACCGACAGGTACGGGCCTGCCCAACATAAGTGACATACACCTGCGTGCGAAAACCAGACATTAGTACGTACGAAGGGATTGCCTGACGTAACGTCATCTTGACCGAATACGTCCCCTCCAACATACCAGCATAGGGCCCCTTTGTCCACCGTCCAACAGTTACAGCATGAACAATTCCATATTTCTGCATGACTTCAGTGACATCACATTCTGCCGCCTCAAACGGCACGTTCCTCAATTTTATCCACTTATAAGTGGCTGAAATGTCACGTACACATACCACTAGTCCTTCCATTACCACCAACCTTTTGTCCTGAAACTTATCCACGATCCTGTGGTAAGCCTCCGTGCAAGCAAATTTCACAAATAGTCTCCTCGCCCCATTCAAAGATATGCCGTACAGTTCTGAATGGTCGGCGCCTAGAACATCACGTAGAAGTGCTGGCAGAACAACATCCACATTGGATGGGTACACCGCTCCCTGTAGAACCTCAATCCCAATGGTGTTAACTCTCCTCCTGTAACCGGCCTCCATGACAGTGAAAATAAAATTTCACGATACGGCCACCAGAGGACACCACGAGCACCCGCACACAACCAGGGCTGGGCATGCCTGCAGCAAATTTGAGAGAGTTTCCTAATGAATAGTTTAACAACTCAACGTACAAACAAACTGTCATTGGTTTCATGTTTTACAGAAGTCGAACCTGATAAATCTTTCGAAGTGGTTGGAAATCGCCAGATGACGAATTTATAAACAGTGATGTCAGTGTATTGTGAGCTTATGTGAGTTATATCGGTAGACCCAGCGGTGGGTCTGGAACAAAGTAACCCAGCTAACGATCTGTGGGATTACATATAAACATAGTATGGTAGAATATCAAAGGTATAACTCGTCCGTCGTAGTAGATAATGTCATCCGTCGTATGTCGGCTCTGAGGGCCAACGGATTAACATTACATCCACGAATAATGGTTACGAACAAGTATCGGGGAGAAGTTCAAATTTGCTGAAAGTTGGGATAGGTAGAATAATATGGAAGTTTTCTTTGAACGGACAGTGTTTCATCAAATGATTTTATTCTAGATGATTAATAAAATCAAGTGACCAGTTGCAGCTATATGACTTTTTTTGGATAACCCCATTACGAATGAGGGGCTTTGTTTGAAGCAGAAAAGCTGGATGTCACAATTTGAATGGAATAAGAAATTGGGATAAAAATGAACAAGCATCTTCTCTCATGAGGTGAGAGATTATCAGAGAAAATATTTTTTTCAGATGTATTTTATGTTTGAAGCAACCGTTGAATGTCGCACAAATAACAAAGGTCACAAGGGTAAATTATTTGCACCTTTGAGATGTAAATACTCCAGAAAATTAGATTGTGGTTGCAAACTATTTCGAACTTCAAAGAACAGTTATGTGGTAAGAAAGGTGAAAACTAGAAAACAGGCAAACAAATAAAATTAAGACCTAAGTGTTGTTTGTCTTGAGGCTGTCATGTTCACCATCAAGTAAGTAATTAACACCTGGGTATAGCGCTCGTCACATACTCTAGCGTCATGTCATGTGTTCCCCATTAGTCAAGGATAATTTACTCCTAAAAATAGGGATTAAAGTGAACTCTGTCTATAGACACAGAGATTTACTCACTTTGAGTTATGTTTTTGTTCATTTGTAAATGTTACTATGTCTTTTGTGTGTTCTTGTTTCATTGCAACATCCAATATTATTTATATTAATAAAGGTAATTTAACTTATTTAAAAAGTAAATAATTTCTTATTGATAAGATATTGGAAGTTTGTCATCTTAAAATGTTCCCATGGCAACAGTGCAATTAGCGAGGCCTGGTGACGTTCTTTCTCTGCAGCAGCAGCAGCAGCAGCAGCAGCAGCAGCAGCAGCAGCAGCAGCAGGTAATCACGTTTGTTTTTCATTAGAACAATTTAGTTACCGTCACTTGGCAACAGTAATGTACACTTAACGAGGCCACATTTACATTCTCATAGAAGGTGTATAGTACCCGCAATGTGATCATGATAACTTTCCCCACAATAACCACAAAACAATCGTGTCAAAGGAATTTATGGACCGATGCGTATTCTCCTTCCTACTTGCGGCGTATATTTCGTAATGGCCTCGCAGGTTATCTCAAAGTGAACAAGAATTGGCCTTGTCTTTCTCTCATATTCTAGCGCTCTGTGGGCCTTTAAGGCTCACAGAGCGCTAGAAATACGTTCTGGAGGGAACTTTCACATGGAAGTCCAGCATTCTACACACTAGACATGTTAAAGGCGCCTGATGTTGGTTCCATAGAGAAGGAAACGTGACCGAACCAAATTATAGCAAATAAAGAATAACAACATTTACATTGAGACCTTTCCTCTAGAGTGTTCCTAGGCACGTAAATAACAGAAGTGAATCAAAATAATGAACAATCGTTAATCAACGTTTGATTAAGGTGTTTTTTTTTATGCGAATAATCTACAAGTGTACCATTATGACAAATGTATTTTATATCATTCCATTTTTATTTGGACTAAGTTGCAGCTAGTATAAAAAATAAATTTTCACGTGACTTCGTAATCAGTGCCCAATCTTGATGACCTTGAAGTGATAAGATTTGGGTAAGGTGAGTAGGAAGAGAGACAGTGATACAAGAAAGTTGTTGAAAAGAAAATATCAATTAAAACTGTCAAGATGAAATACTTGACAAACTTACAGTCAAATATCAAAAGTATTATTGGCAACAGTTTAAATGAATCATAATTCTTCTTTTTTATTTCGTGAGATTCAAATAATAATTTAAGAGCGTGAGGAAACCCATTAACGACGGTGTTTAAAAGCTCCTGCATTCCGGTTATTGATGTAGAGGGCAGCCAAATAACTTTCAATGCATTATAGTAAGTGACTTTATAAGACTGTAAAGAAGTAAAGCGCCGTCACAACAAATAAAACCTTTAATTTCGTTATTATTATTTTATTAAAGTGTAGTGTATGATAAGTTATATGTGTGTGCATACCAGTCTGTTTGTTCAACCTGCTTCATTTGACTGTCAACCTGCTTCATTTGACTGTCAACCTGCTTCATTTGACTGTCAACCTGCTTTATTTGACTGTCAACCTGCTTCATTTGACTGTCAACCTGCCTCATTTGACTGTCAACCTCCTTTATTTGTCTGTCAACCTGCTTCATTTGACTGTCAACCTGCCTCATTTGACTGTCAACCTCCTTTATTTGTCTGTCAACCTGCCACATATGACTGTCATCCTGCCTCACATGCCCGACAACGTACTCCACGTTATCTTCCATCTAAGTCACCTGCCTTCCCATCTGCATCATCTGTCTGCCACACTGCAGAATCTGTCCTCCCACTTGCTTCACCTTGGCGTCCCACCTGCGTCACCCACCTCAGCTCACTTGCATTGTGTTGCCACCCAATTTCATTATCAAGCCTGAATATTAAAAGAAAAATTTAGCATCAGGCACCTCAACCAACCTAAATTACATGGCCACCCACCTGCATTACGTGGCCGCCTACCTGCATTACGTGGCCGCCTACCTGCATTACGTGGCTGCTTACCTGCATTACGTGGGCGCTTACCTGCATTATGTGGCCGCCCAACTGCATAATGTGACCGCCCAGTTGTCTAACACGGCTGCTTATCTTTTTTTTTTTTTTTTATTTAAAAAACTTAACATACATGATACATAGAATTGGTATACAAATATGAAACGATTCTGTTTCATAAGACATACTACTTCGTGCAATGATGAAATACACAATGAACTAACAAGAAACTAGTAATACTGTATAAGAATATTGACGACTGTTTTCAAACTTTACTATGCATCCCACCTCACAAAGTATTACAAAACATGGTGGCTGCTATGTTAATTCTCCACCTAATTGCATTTCAGTTGTTTTCAAATATTTTTACTCCACATTATAGCTGATACATAATAACTTAAGCTCAAATAAACTTATTTTTCAACTGAAATCGTGTATTCTTGTGACATATAATTTTTAATTTTTATTTAAAATTTTTACTACAATGTAGTACATCAATGAAAAATGCCACACCATTAGATGCCAAATACCGCAACACTAGATACATGACATCCAATTATTCCGTGCACCCTATATGACTTACAACCTTATACGTGACATACATAAAAAAGCATAACTATATATAATGCCAAAATACACTTGAAACAAACCAATACCCTTTGTAACAAGGGTGCATCTTTGTCACATGCAAATATATCTACCAAACACATAAAACTAAAGCAGGCCCTAAACCCTGTACCTTATTCCTTCTCTTATAAGTAACCCTCCTCCCACTACATTAACAAACCTGTCAGAACATCATATTAACAAACAACATATATTCATATAGTTAATACGCAAAAGCGTAACTGATAATGTACTCAGTTACAACATGAACATTTATAAAATCCGGTTGTTCTGAACAAGGTAATATCATACATCATACTAAAAATATATCTAACCTAACACACTATACTGATAATCGTCACCACTCCTCATTCAGTAAACTTTAACTTACAACTGTTTTTACTTGGTACAATTATATGACGTAATATTATCCAACACACAGGTTTTATACAAGTAAACATAACAGTACCCACAATAAAAATAACACGTATAGGAAATACTATACTTTTCACGTATGCGTACACAACGCACAATGTTAATTACAATGTGAAACCCTTTTTTATGATCGTTTAACGATACAAAACAGATACATGAGGCTAATATTTTGTATTCCCTACGTCATCATCCAACAGAGAAGCTCCCCATACTCATACTCCAGACCCATGCCTCTCCGACCAAGAAAAACCGTCAGGTAAACCACTCAAACCCCTTACAAAAAGATTAACCCCTATAATCAAAACCCTTCCCCCCACTTGAAAAGCCACCCCCCCTGCGTCATTAGTCATCCCAACCCCCCTCCATGCACACATACCCAAAACCCCCTTATCTCCCACAACCGCTAAAATTACCTTGATAATTAAATTCCCCTCTCCACTATGACCCAACAGACACACCTCCCCACCTAGAACTACACCTAATACACATCCAAAACTCCACGCTCACTGTCATACCTAACCAGGATGAGCTTACCTCGTACCACGTCAAGCCCCCTTCTACGTCTACAATACATCCCAAAACCATGTTCCTATACTCATCAGAAAATGTAGACTCCCATTTACTCCCATACACCACCCGATTCCTGCATTTACTCCTATACATTGTGCCCCCATAGCTCTAATCCTTTCCCCACCCCCTGCTCCTCAGTCTCCAGGACACACACACGAAATCCACCATTAAATACCATAAACCCATGGGTTCTCTATCACCCACCCTCGTATATCCATACTCATAGCCCTCAGTACTGAAATACCCCCACCCCCATTTTCCTCAACACCCTGCCTATCCATTCTCTCACCCCCAGTTCCTCACAAAAATATATAGCATGCATCACTGTTTCTTGCGACCCACATCTTTTACAGCACCATCTTGAACAATGCCCATCCGACATAACAATGCCTTATCTGCCACCACCCCATGTAGAAACCTATACATTAATTCCCTATCCCCAGCCCTAATCCTCATACCTTTCAAACCCCTCCAGATCAATCCCCAATCATACATAGGGTATTCAGCCACCCTCCAATCCCCATCCTTCCCCACACGCGACCTCCAAAACACTAGCCTTCACTTCTTGCACCTCTTCACAATCACCAAATGCCGCAATATATCCCAACACATCCCCAACGATACACTCCACCATCTGCGCACCTCCCGCTCTACCGCTCCCACAGTAGCCCCTCAGTGCCTCCCAGCCGCACCATACACCGTTTCACAAACAAACACATCAACCTCCTTTCACCCAAATAAGCCCCAACCCCTAACTCCACTCTTCCTAACCACCTCCTTCCTCAACCAGTGTTTACCGAAGCCCAAATGTACTTAAAACCCTCACCTCCAACCCTCTCACATCCTCCTGCATCAGAGGGTAAACCACTGCCACGTGCCACAGTCTACTGTAGATCAGCACGTTCACCGCTATCACCCTCTGATGCAAGGAAAGATCCCTGCCCTCCAACTCGTCAACCTATCTAGCGCTAGTTGCACCACCCTCCCAGAGTTCACCCTCCTGGCCTCCATACTGTCACCCATATACATAATACCACAAATTTTCAGACTATCCACAATAATCCACCCATATTTCTCAGCCAATCTACCTCCAATCCATGCCCTACCTCCAACAAACGCGATTTCGCCCCATTAATTCTCATACCCGTAGCTGCACAAAACACCCTTAGAGCCCCCTCAATAATCTTCAATCCCTCTTCCATTTCACCAGCACCGTGGTATCGTCCACGTACTCCCACTATATCATTTCCTCCTCCTCCCTGTATCCCACCTACCCCACATTCTTCACAATCATCCTGTAAAAGGGATCTTGCATGCACGCGAACAATATCTGGGATAATGGACATCCCTGTCGCAAACCCCTATCCATTCGTATCCACCCTTCCCACTTCCCATTCACCTGCACGCGCACAGTAGCTCCCGAATACACCGTCTCTACCCACCTAACTACCTCTCACCAAACCCCTGTTTCCTCAGTGATTGCATACAGCATCCCTCTCTCCACACTATCATATGCCCCTTCCAATCCAATGCTAATCTCTCCCCAGCCCCTATAAATCCCTTGATGCTTCATGTCCTCAATCATACACCTACCTGGTATCCCTCGTTGTCCTTCCGCTATCACCTTCTGCAATACCTCTTCAATCTGTTCCCCAAAACCTTCGCAAAGATTTTATAATCTGCATTCATCATTACCAGAGGTCTATAATTCTGCACCATGTTCCCTGATTACTCTTCTTAACTAATACTACCACCCCCATGCCCTGCTCCCTCCCCATTCTACACCTACTTTCATACAATTCATCAAGGCCACCATACATTCCTTCAACACATCCCAATGTACCCTATAAATTCATTCACCATACCATCCATACCAGGCGCCTTTCCCTACTCATTCCATTCACCGCCTCCCACACCTCCTCCTCTGTTATTTCTCTCCTCCCGACACAACCTGTCCTTGTCCCCAGAACCCTACCACACCCTCCTCTACAATCTCACCTTCACTCCTGCCCCCACCCTTGCTCCGCAAATACGCCTCAAACCACTTATCTACGTAAACTCCCATCGCCTCAGTCGTCCGTAAACGTTGACCCCTATTGAATCCTTCCAAATCCTCCTCCACATCCAGGTAGTCTATCGTCATAGCCTCTCTCGCCCCTCTACACCTGCCCACAACATACCGCGATGGTCTGTCACCCCATAAAACATCATCCATACCCGCTTTCACTCTGCACGCATCAAACTCTCTCATTTTGCAAATCCTCAGTCTTTCTTTCAAACCTCGAATCTCATCCGTCACCTGCACTCCTCCACGCTCATAACAACCTTGCAACAACCCTCAAGATACTTTTGTAGACCATACCTCCAGCACACCTCCTCTCGCCCCAGCTTCTGATAATATTCCTAATTCCTATTTTCGCACAGCTCTCCCACCATTCCACCAAATCATTATTATCCTCTCCCCTTGCTCCCACAATGACCCCCACCACCTCCTAAAATCATCCGCCCTACCCATGCCAGTCAAAATCTACCATTCAGCTTCCAATAACTCTGATACCACCTAATCACCCTTCCCAACTCACATCTGCCAGAACGCCCCTATGATCCGAGAATCCCACATCAAAAGTCTGCACCTCCCTACAACCACCCTCCCTGTCACATATACCCTATCCAAACGCGCCGCATATCCTTCCTAACAAAAGTATACTCCACAAAAACCCCCTCCCACTACGTCCCTAAAACCTGCACTACTCAATAAATCCTCAACGCCCCCAACTCACAACCCGCTCCCTAGGTTCCACATCCCTTTTTCTAATTACACTATTAAAATCCTCCCAATATTGCCACGCCCGGCAAACCTCCCAATGCCCCCACCATGTAATCGTTTAAAAATCAATTTTCACTCTTTCGAGAAGCCTCTGCCGGCATATAAACCCCTACGAAACAAACCTTCACCCCCCAATCCCTCCACCCTTACCACCCTGCCCCCACTCTCCTCCCACGCTCGTAGAACAAAGGGGCTTGACGTGCTAATGACCACTGCCACACCCCTTTTAATTTCCTGAAGACCCTGCATACACCTCATATCCCTGCAAACATAATTCACGTCCACATCTATAATTGTGCTCCTGTAGGAACCCCACTTGCACACCATACCGTCTCAAAGTTCCCTCTACCCACCGTCGCTTGACCTCTGCCCTCAACCCATTAACATTAATAGTTAGACACTGGAATATAAATGAGTGGGTTTACCTTTCGACCTCTGCACGGACTGTGACATTATCCTTCCTTTACCACCCCCTCGCCCACACTTTTGCTGCCCATAGCAGCATCCTTACCATCATCTCTTGCCAACTCCCTCCCCTGTCATTCCCCTTCACTTCACCAAAGGCTTCTTCGTGACCCTCTGGGCCGGTGTCAAGATATCATCATGATCTTCGACGTGCCAGATCGCTTCCGCGACCCGCTCCCCACATCCATCATGTCCCCACTATCACTCTGATGAACCTCCACATTGACGACTCACGCACCAATGCTGCTACCTCAGGACTCTCCTGCCCGAGTCAATCCCAACTCGTGCCTCCTCCACCAAATCTGCCCCATCCCAGCATGCAACACCTGCAATGGATCATCCAGTAATCTCTGAATCACTTCCACCAGAGGCACATCCATGCCTTCCTCTATCACAGGTACTTCCTCAACCTCCTTTTCATTCACCTCTCTCTCCAAAGTAGGCTCTGATGGGTGGCACGGTTCTGCCACACCCCCCACTATTTCACTCCAGCTCCTGGTCCTTTGCTGCTGTCCCCCATCACCAGCCGTCCCTCATACTTTCCCTGTGGTTCTGTCGGGATCTTGCGTTCAGCGGTTCGTTGAGCACCTCTCCGCAAACAACCGCTGCTACATGATCAAAATTCCACATATCCTGCACGTCCTCCTTGTCCTGCGTAAGTCACGTACACTTGCGTACGAAACTCAGCCATAATGATGTAAGATGGAATGGGCCTCCGTAACGACATCTTTAAGGTGAAAGATCCTCAGGAAGACCCTCCATGGGTCCCACACTCCACTTTCCTGCCGTTGCCATATGTACTGTCCCATACTCGCTGAAGACACGTCCCACATCCATTTGATCTGCCTCAAAAGGCACATTCTTTACCTTTACCCATGTGTAGGTGCGCGACACATCCTTTAATCGCACCTGCAATGTCCGCATTGACCGTGTAGACGTTGTCCTGATGTCGCTCTACCAATGTCTCATATGCTGCAGCCGTTAACAACTTCTCACAAAGATCCTGTTCATCCCATTTAGTGCCACTCCATACAGTTCCTCCATATCAATGTTGTATATATCACAAGAATAGTAGGTATTACTGTAGCTGCCACAGCAGGTTGGATTACTCCTGCAACCATGTCTATGCAGACGGTGTTGATGCGGCGTCTGCCCACCGCCGCCATGACAGTGAAAATAAAGTTGCTCACAGTCTCCACCTAGGGCCAGAGACCAGAGTAGCACACCTTCTTCACGAGGCTGGGTGGCGAATCAACTGCTTATCTACAGCATTTAACTACCCATCTGCATTGCGTGGCCACCCACATACATAAAGTTGCCGCCCACTTGCAATATCTGCTTCAACTGAACGTGGTCAGCCTCTAATTATCCAGCTGTAGTAAATTTTAAGCCATCAACATATTTTTTAATTTAGCGACGGGAAATGAGGTTATATACACATCATCGTTCACTGTGGCATAAAATTACGGTAATCCTCCTAGTTAAGGCATTTACCAGCTGACACCCAGGTTATATACTAGCGTGTTAAACATGTTATGCGTCGTTTGTGGTTTCCTTGCGTCATATTTATTTGATTAATGTATGATAAACAAGAGAATTGGGATGATAACAGTGGTGGAGATTATTTTGATGGTAATCTAAATGCTCTAAATACAGATGTATTAAATTATAATTAGCGCAAATTTAGTTTATAAAAAATGTAATTATTATGTAAATCATTCGAAATGAATAGGAATAATTATTATGGAGGTAATGAGGCTAATTATAACAATGAAGACGTTAAGGCAGATAGCAGTGAAACCCATAAGACGAATAATAGATACACTAATAATGAATGTAGAGTATATGTAAGTAGGTAGGTTGGTAGACAGCAACCACCCAGAGATGTACTGCCGTCCTCTGGTAGTAGGTTGGTAGATAGCAGCCACCCAGAGATGTACTGCCGTCCTCTGGTAGTAGGTTGGTAGATAGTAACCACCCAGAGATGTACTGCCGTCCTCTGGTAGTAGGTTGGTAGATAGTAACCACCCAGAGATGTACTGCCGTCCTCTGGTAGTAGGTTGGTAGATAGTAACCACCCAGAGATGTACTGCCGTCCTCTGGTAGTAGGTTGGTAGACAGCAACCACCCAAAGATGTACTGCTGCCATGTGGTAGTAGGTTGGTAGACAGTAACCACCCAGAGATATACTGCCGTCCTCTGGTAGTAGGATGGTAGACAGCAACCACCCAGATATGTACTGCTGTCCTGTGGTAGTAGGTTGGTAGACAGCAACCACCCAGAGATGTACTGCCGTCCTGTGGTAGTAGGTTGGTAGACAGTAACCACCCAGAGATGTACTGCCGTCCTCTGGTAGTAGGTTGGTAGACAGCAACCACCCAGAGATGTACTGCTGTCCTGTGGTAGTAGGTTGGTAGACAGTAACCACCCAGAGATGTACTGCCGTCCTCTGGTAGTAGGTTGGTAGACTGCAACCACCCAGAGATGTACTGCCGTGCTGTGGTAGTAGGTTGGTAGACAGTAACCACCCAGAGATGTACTGCCGTCCTCTGGTAGTAGGTTGGTAGACAGTAACCACCCAGAGATGTACTGCCGTCCTCTGGTAGTAGGTTGGTAGACAGTAACCACCCAGAGATGTACTGCTGTCCTGTGGTAGTAGGTTGGTAGACAGTAACCACCCAGAGATGTACTGCTGTCCTCTGGTAGTAGGTTGGTAGACAGCAACCACCCAGAGATGTACTGCCGTCCTGTGGTAGTAGGTTGGTAGACAGCAACCACCCAGAGATGTACTGCCGTCCTGTGGTAGTAGGTTGGTAGACAGTAACCACCCAGAGATGTACTGCCGTCCTCTGGTAGTAGGTTGGTAGACAGTAACCACCCAGAGATGTACTGCCGTCCTCTGGTAGTAGGTTGGTAGACAGCAATCACCCAGAGATGTACTGCTGTCCTGTGGTAGTAGCTTCGTAGACAGCAACCACCCAGAGATGCCCTGCCGTCCTGTGGTAGTAGGTTGGTAGACAGTAACCACCCAGAGATGCACTGCCGTCCTGTGGTAGTAGGTTGGTAGACAGTAACCACCCAGAGATGTACTGCCGTCCTGTGGTAGTAGGTTGGTAGACAGCAATCACCCAGAGATGTACTACTGTCCTGTGGTAGTAGGTTGGTAGACAGCAATCACCCAGAGATGTACTACCGTCCTGTGGTAGTAGGTTGGTAGACAGTAACCACCGAGAGATGTACTGCCGTCCTGTGATAGTAGGTTGGTAGACAGCAACCACCCAGAGATGTACTGCTGTCCTCTGGTAGTAGGTTGGTAGACAGTAACCACCCAGAGATGTACTGCCGTCCTCTGGTAGTAGGTTGGTAGACAGTAACCACGCAGAGATGTACTGCCGTCCTGTGGTAGTAGGTTGGTAGACAGCAACCACCCAGAGATGTACTGCCGTCCTCTGGTAGTAGGTTGGTAGACAGTAACCACCCAGAGATGTACTGCCGTCCTCTGGTAGTAGGTTGGTAGACAGCAACCACCCAGAGATGTACTGCCGTCCTCTGGTAGTAGGTTGGTACACAGTAACTACCCAGAGATGTACTGCCGTCCTCTGGTAGTAGGATGGTAGTCAGTAACTACCCAGAGATGTACTGCCGTCCTGTGGTAGTAGGTTGGTAGACAGTAACCACCCAGAGATGTACTGCCGTCCTCTGGTAGTAGATTGGTAGACAGTAACCACCCATAGATGTACTGCCGTCCTCTGGTAGTAGGTTGGTAGACAGTAACCACCCAGTGATGTACTGCCGTCCTCTGGTAGTTGGCTGGCAGACAGCAACCACCCAGAAATGTACTGCCGTCCTGTGGTAGTAGGTTGGTAGACAGTAACCACCCAGAGATGTACTGCCGTCCTGTGGTAGTAGGTTGGTAGACAGTAACCACCCAGAGATGTACTGCCGTCCTGTGGTAGTAGGTTGGTAGACAGTAACCACCCAGAGATGTACTGCCGTCCTGTGGTAGTAGGTTGTTAGACAGCAACCACCCAGAGATGTACTGCCGTCCTGTGGTAGTAGGTTGGTAGACAGTAACCACCCAGAGATGTACTGCCGTCTTCTGGTAGTATGTTGGTAGACAGTAACCACCCAGAGATGTACTGCCGTCCTCTGGTAGTAGGCTGGTAGACAGCAACCACCCAGAAATGTACTGCCGTCCTCTGGTAGTAGGTTGGTAGTGTGAGGGAAAACTCCATAGATAGGAGTGATGAAAGTGTGAAGGTATGTAGAGTGATGGTTGAGTGGTAGTTTGCTGGTTAAGGTGGGGTGAGTGTCTCGCTGCTGCTATACCCCCCCCCCTTTTTTCACCCGGTGAGAGGTGTAATGCTAGGCTTCGGATGCCGGTTGAAATCACTTGACTGACGACGCTCGATCCCACTGTAAGTACTTCACGGCTGCTCGTATCTTCATTATGTGTGTAAGAGCTTCACTCTAATTATTTTTGGAGCTTCACTCATGTTTAAAAACTTTCATTTCTGCTATGTCCTGCCTTGGTTTGGTAGAGTAAATTATTACAGTTCGCCATTTCTTTTAAAGGCCTTATGCCTACTATGTAAATTAATGCTAGAGTGGTGAGTAATTATTGTGGTTTCCTTCACAGTCCTCTGTGTCCGCTCGGATCATCGGATTCAAGGCTGAGTGGGTGGCCGGTGTACTCAACTATTGAGAAACAGAGTTTCACCATTATTTCTGCACTTCACCTGTAGTACACACGTAATAAACATCAGGCAACTGGACGTCACTAGGGGACAACTTTCAACTGAGTCCCTGACATCATCTGTGACATTGTAACAGTTTGGAAAACTGTTGGGTGTGTGGAAAACATCGAGACGACGACAACAACAACAACAACAACAACAACAACACTACTACCACCACCACCACGGAGTTCTCTCTTAAGATTCATTGCTTCAGTGATACGTTCACAGCTGTAAATATTTAGCTTTGAATCATATACATCTTTTTTTTTTTTTTTTCATTTTTCTTAATATAGGTTTATTCCAATCATATTTTCGTATTTATTATTTCAATTGCATTCTATTAAAATAGTGTTTATTTTTCTTGTTATTAGTCTTTTTCTATTATTCTTTTCCTGAGAAGATTGGCGACGACCTTCACAGTAGACAGTAACCACCCAGAGATGTACTGCCGTCCTGTGGTAGTAGGTTGGTAGACAGCAACCACCCAGAGATGTACTGCCGTCCTGTGGTAATAGGTTGGTAGACAGTAACCACCCAGAGATGTACTGCCGTTCTGTGGTAGTAGGTTGGTAGACAGTAACCACCCAGAGATGTACTGCCGTCCTGTGGTAGTAGGTTGGTAGACAGTAACCACCCAGATATGTACTGCCCTCCTGTGGTAGTAGGTTGGTAGACAGTAACCACCCAGAGATGTACTGCCGTCCTCTGGTAGTAGGTTGGTAGACAGCAACCACCCAGAGATGTACTGCCGTCCTGTGGTTGTAGGTTGGTAGACAGCAACCACCCAGAGATGTACTGCCGTCCTCTGGTAGTAGGTTGGTAGACAGCAACCACCCAGAGATGTACTGCCGTCCTGTGGTTGTAGGTTGGTAGACAGCAACCACCCAGAGATGTACTGCCGTCCTCTGGTAGTAGGTTGGTAGACAGTAACCACCCAGAGATGTACTGCCGTCCTGCCATAGAAATGCAAAACTGAAACCTTATTATTGTTGTACATTCTGGCCTATTTGCTTTCTCTTTTTTTTCTGCTTCATGAACACCTACGATGGCAAGTAAATTTCCCTAATACTGTTTATGCCCAGAATAAACTATGCATGCAACTATCATGTTTATATTCTGGTATACCAACTCATTTCAGTTTTTTTTCTAATTTCTTAAGGTTTCCTAGACAAATAACCAGTAGGCAGGAGACTGAAACTTATGACGACGTTTCGTTCGTTCCGACAGGACTAGCTAATTGTCTAAATCGGACGAAACCTCGTTATAAATTTGTCTCCGTGAGGGTTATTGTGTAAGTTTCCAGCAACGGTATTGTGCCTTTATATTCTTTAATAGTTCCTGTTCTTGTAGTGCTTCATTTCAGCAGCATGTTGAAGTGGACTGGAAAATTATTCTTCCCTTCGCAATGCGTGTCAGAGAAGATTAAAACGTCGGAAGTAACGAATTACCTGGAGTTTACCTGGAGAGGGTTCCGGGGGTCAATGCCCCTGCGGCCCGGTCTGTGACCAGGCCTCATTAATAACTTATCCTGTATTAATTACTAAAAAGACAAAGATGAGAGTTTTAAAAAGGGTTTTTAACATAAGTGAGGGCTGTAGAGAAGACTAATTTATTGATTGTTACGAAGGAAAACAATTAAGCACAAAGTGAAACAAAGCTAAAAGGGATGAGAGAATTTCAATACTATTCAATCAGATGTATCAAGAAGAACAAAGGATAAATAAGTAACTGTAACATTAAGTGCACAGCTATGAATTGCAGTTTCTGGAATAAAAGTGGGGAGTGAAAAGCGTGATTTAGAAACACCTCGGGAAGAGAGGTGTGTGGAAGAGATTTTGAGAAGAATTAAGCTCGTTTTTAGTGAGTTTCGAAACAAATGAGAGAGAAAAGTGTTGTAGGAACCTAAATGCAGAAGTGGGAGAAAGTGTCGTAGACGGTGTAGATCAGGAATGCCTGGAGTAAATTATAATGGCGGTCTTTAATTAAATTATTTATTGATAGTGGTTTGGAAATAATCAATTCTTATTTTAAAAAGAGCATCAAAAAGTATTCGAAATATGATATAGATAGCTATGACAACTGTTTTTGTAGATAAAACGTTGATATTTAGGCTTCTGGATTTGCACTGTTAAAGATGGTAGCTACAGTGAAAGCAAAAGGATGGTAGAGTACAAGGAGAAAGGCAGCAATGAGTAAAAGAACAGTGAAAGTAAATAAAAAATAAAGAGAATACAAGGAAAGACTTAAGCAACTACTGAGAGTGGTGAGGAAAAGGGGTAAAGAAGTGTGGGGTAGATGCGGTGTGGGTGGGGAGAGGAACGATTGTGAAATAAGGTGGAAAAGAGAGAGGGATAGTAAAGGTTTTTATAATGTAGTAATGTTGTAAGGCAGAATGAATGGTTATAAGGCTTTTGAGGGAGTGCAAAATAACGAGACGAAGAGAGAATTGGTGAGAGTCTGTCAGTAAATTTTTCTGAAAATGTAAAATCGTATTAGTGGAGATTAATTTTACTGATAAAGCTTGAGGAGAAAATGGACTTACAAGGAAAGACGAGGGACGTCCGTTGTGTAGGAGGTGGTGAGAGGAAAGATGGAATATTCTTAGGAGCTGTTAATTGTTGATAATGGGAGGCAGGAATTTCATGAATTGGACACGGAGGAATGACATATTATAGTAATAAGGAAGAGCCCGAAGTGACTGTTGATGAAGTGTGTGAGGCAGTTGGAGTATTTGGGATTAAGACATGTTAATGTTAGGTTTTGAAGTGGTTGGTAGGGTTGCTAGGATGTATATAAGAGGTTTAGGAGCAAAAGATAACTCCACTTTATTTCAGATTCGTTATCACAGTTGCTTTTTGCTGATGAAGCAAATTCATTTTAGGAGTTTCTGAAGAGAAGTTGTAAATGTTATTGAAGTTAAGAGAACACAGAAGGAAGGTGATGAGAGTAACAAAACGTGTAAGATCGGATACAGATTGAAGTAAGTTAGTGTGGGAGAAGTTATATTCAGATGTGTAAGATACATGTGCAAAGGTTGAATGTTTATTGTCGAAAGATTCCGTCTGTTCAACAGGCTTCTTCAGTCGAGTACAAAGATGATTTAAATATTGGAGACAGCGTCCGTATTTGACTGAAGGAACCTACTAGGCGGCACTGTTGTACATGTGTCTTATTCGTCCCCTTGTCGGTATTACATTCTATTTTCAACATTATTAATCTATTTCGTACCTCTCCAGCTACTAATGCTTCCAGAGTTAACTCCATTTCATACTTCTCTTCTCCTCTTCAATACTAAGCCCGATATGACAGGATGTAGTGGGATGCCAGGCTCATGTGTCTGAGGAAGGCCATAAAGGCGTGCTGGTTTTGATTGACTGGCCTTGCTCTGATTTGCCTAGAATGTCACAGATATTTTCAAGTACGCTTGTGTTCTGCACAGGAACTCCACGGGACATCTGATAAATTGGAATGAGACACAATTGTTAATCTCGGAACAAGATCTTGGATGCTAGAGATTTCTAGAAGCCTCGCTAATCGCCGTGAAACATAACACTGGAAGCTACAAAATTTCAAAAAAACATTGGCATACATGATGTCCAACCAGGTGAAGTACCACCTACCTACCATTCCTTTAATCAAATGATCTCAGTGTCATACTTGCATTTTTCAGGTCACCATGTGTCACTCACACCCTACTTTCCGCATTTATATAATGTTATCTTTTTTTTTTTAAATCGTAAATTCTATGGTTCACCTTTTCTTTCATAGACCCTTCTGTCGACAAGTTCACTCACAGATATCTGAACACATTCTGATATCAACTCTTTCATTACCTGTTATTTCTTGTTACCCTCATCGCCTTGCTATTTCGTATGTTCGCTTCTAATTTCATTAGTTTACATTTCCTAACAGATTCGTCTTCCACCAACTTTGGTAATTTCTCCTCAGAATTTTCCAAGAGCATCTTGTCACTGAGAAAAATCAACTGTGATAACTTCCACTTTATATTAGATTTTGTATCTTCCAATCCCACTCATCCCCCAACACACCAGCATACACATCTCTCACAACTTCATCGATACATAAGTTAAAACCATGGTGACATCTCGCATCCCTGTCTAAGGTCTATTTTTACTGGAAAATAATATCTTTTTTTTTTTCCATGCCCTAACCGGAGCCTCACTATCTTAAAAAAAAAAAAAACATAACTGCTTTCAGTAACCTGCCACCTATTGCATACACTTGCAACATCTGCCACGTTGCTACCATATTTCCCCTATAATATTCTTTATCTAGATCAATAAATGTATCTAAAACTCCTTTACCCTTATCTAAATACTGTTCACTTATTTAATTCACTGTACACACTAGATCTTCACATCCTCATTGTTCATCCGCGATCCTGTTCTTCATCTTACTCTTAATTCTTTCAATAATAACTCTACCATATACCTTACCAGGTATCCTCAGCAGACTTAATTCCCTATAGTTCTTACACTCTTGACTTCTTCGCCTTATTCAAAGGAACTATGCATGCTCTCTGCCTATCACTAGGTACCTTCCTTCATTTCTTACGTTTGTGAATAAAAGCATCTACCTTATATCTCTCGAACTTTCTCATTATCTATATTCTCACTAGCCCATCTTTTTAACAATAGATGCTTATATATTATCCAAACTACCTCCTCCCTAAGTTTATAAATTTACATCTCTCTCTAACTCGTTGATGCCATTCTCCTTGTACTCCATCTGCCTTTTACTCTCACTGTAGCTACAGCTAAAAAATATCTGATATATTTGTTTCTCGACTACAGCATCTTCATCATGAAGTCTACCCATCAGTCTTTTATACACCAATACATAATCTAACTGTTGCCATCATGCCCTATCTCATATTTCGTACACTTGTTTATCGTCTTTATCATATAATATATATTACATATTAACAAATATCTTTCTATGCAAAATTCAAAGACCCCCCATAATCATTTTCTTCTGGCACCCCAAACTTACATACCAGTCCTCTATAGCAGTTTCTCCCATTTTAGCATTTAGGTCTCCTACCAAAATTACTCTCCTACTTGGTTCAAAACTCTCTTAACACTCACCTAACATCTCCATAAATCTCTTCTAAACTTCTGTCATCCACAGGTGCATAAACACTTATTGTTACTCTCTTTATGCAACCGAACCCTATTCTTCGACATTACTGCTACTTCTACGTTAGCGCTCTCTCACATACACCTGGCTTAATTCCATTTATTTCTTCCAGGACATCCTGATTCTTTTCAGTCATAACTTTGGCAATGATATTTTTCTTATCAATCTTAAACATCCACTCACATTTAAACGTTCCAACTTAATAAAGTTTTTCTTCTTATATTTAGCAATTTATACTCTAAAAGGGGTAACTAACCCATTCCTCACGGCATTTTCGTAGCCTTTTATGACACGCATGTCTTACTGAGGAAGTTTTTTTTTCTGCTTCCCCGTGGATATATGGATGTGTATCCATATATATATATATATATATATATATATATATATATATATATGTGTGTGTTGTGCCGATTAGGTAAAACTGGTCAATTAGCAATAACTCATTTAAAATTAAGTCCTTTCTAAAATTTTCTCTTATACGTTTAAAGATATATTTTTTTCATTTATGTTAATGTAAAAATTTATAATTTTGTACCAAGAGAAACTTTCAAAACCTACCTAACCTTATTACAATAAGCGCAATTTATTTTAGCTTAACCCAACTAAATATATTTTAGATATGTTAACATTAATTTAATAATAAACAAACAAAATGAAATATATTTTTTTCGTTATGTTCAGAATGATTTTGGCGAAATTATTGCATACACAAATTTTCACTTGTCTTATATGGCAAAGTGAGCGTTGCTATTTAAGCCAAAATCGTAAGTTTTACCTAATCGGCACGACATATATATATATATATATATATATATATATATATATATATATATATATATATATATACACACACACACATACATACAGTAGAACCACTGAATTCGGATGCACCCTTATTAGTAAAATCCAGTATTCGGAAAAAAATAGAGCAAAAAAAAGTACCAATATTTTCAAAAGTCACTATATTCGGAACGACACGTGCTTTTTTGGGCTCTTGTGTTTCTATTGTCGTTTTTTCTATTTCTTTGTGTTATTTTTATTTTATTATTGAAAATAAGTGATCATGGCCCTGAATAAGAATAGTGAAGAAAAAAAAGGTAAAAGGAGAGCTGCTATCACCAGCACTGAACTAAAAAAAGGAACTTATTTCAAAAGACGAAAATGAAATACGTCTTGTTGACCCAGCCAATGAATATTGCATGTCAACATATACTTAATTTGTATATGTAAAAATAAAGACACAATAAAAATTGCTCATGTAGCAACAGGAGTTAAAATTCTTGAAGGGCTTATGTATGATTTCTTTCTTGTAAGTGTTAATTTACAAGTTTAATTAAGCAATATTCTGACTTCAGAATGGTATGTGAAGAGAAACTTTCGGGGTCTGGAACGAATTAAATCAATAATTTTCATTATTTCCTATGGATAAAATTATCCAATATTGAGGAAATTCAATAATCAGAGCACTCATGAACCAATTAATTCCGAATACAGAGGTTCTACAGCAAATATATAAATTCATATAATCATAGGGATTTATTAAGTAATGTTTTCTGTATGTAGGAAGTAGATTAATGATAATTTATGATATCAATGGAATTTTATATAAAATTATGTGAATTCATGATACATAATGTGACTACCTGAGGGAATGCAGTGTTTCTCTCCCAAGGTCACTGAATGCGTGATGATCTTCCCTTTGTTTTGGCCAACTGGCCTTGTCAGTATGAACAGAGGGTTGCACCTGGCACCTGAATGATGTTTATAGGTTTTTGTTCACCTATCTTTCTATCAGTCTCGGGAATCCATATCACCTGCACAATACCCAGAGGTAAAAAGTCACATTGCACTGGGGTCTCGTCCTGTCCGACTACACTGCTGCTCCCTAAGTGACTCTCTAACAGCATTTTCGGTTCTTGTCTGTTTTTGACTGTGGTGTCTATCGGTTGAACATTTGTATCTACTACTTGGGTGACGAATTTCCTTTGGGTTATAACAGTTAGACTGTAGACGATGCAGTCGAAGATTTTTTTTACTTTTTTACTGAAGATTTGGACAATTTGAATTTTTATCTGAACAACCTTGCAGTTCATTTTATGTATTAAACTGAGGTCTGGGTTACTTATATAGTCACCTTGGTTACGGAATTTACTATACATTGCTTATTAATCTACCATAACTCGTTATCTGTATATCTGATTATCTAAATTATCATATACAAATCATTGAAATAAGTAGACTCGCTGATTCTTGAAACTCATCACCAAATATTATGATAAAAAAAAGATTGATCTAACTTAAAGAAATAATTATATAAATTTATTTTTATAATATAATTATCCTGATGGATCTGATGAGTTATAATAATTGCTGTATAGTCTTAACATTAAAATATCTGAAGTTTGGTGTCTGTTATTACTGCCAACATATTACAGTGAGGGGTAACTTGCACTGATCAATTAGACTATTAGGTTTGGCTCGTAATTGGGCCTGTGTGCATGCGACCCCTGCAACCACCTATTTGTGGTTGCAGGGGGTCGATTCACAGCTGCTAGCCCCGCCTCTTCACTGGTCGCTGGTGTGTGTGTGTGTATTCACCTAATTGTGGTTGCAGGGGTCGAGTCATCGCTCATGGCTCCGCCTCTTCACTAGTCGCTACTAGGTCCACTCTCTCACTGCTCCATGTGCTTTATCTACATGACTCTCCAGATTGTTCCACTTCCTGAGAACTCCATGACTGAAGAAATTCTTCCTAACATCCCTGTGACTCAAATGAGTTTTCAACTTCCCGCTGTGACCCCTTGTTGTTGTGTCACATCTCTGTTATCACCTCTATGAGCTTTGTCTCTGGGAGTGCTATGATATGAAGCAATGCCTCAGTGATTTTTTCATGCCATTCATCACTCTTATTTGTTATTCCATCTGGGTTAGTATACCATACCTTGAGCTTCCTTTCCGGAACTGTATTCAAGGGGGTGGGAGGGGATGGTACTGGCTGAGGGTGGGGTAAACAGGGGTGGATATTATGATAGGCTGGAGCTGTGGTGGTATTAATGCTGGAGGGATTATGGAGATTATGGAGAATGTAGTTTATTTTTTGTTATTGTGTTTGGCTTGTTTTTGGTGGTAGGGGTTGAAGGGATGATGTATGCTGTGGGTGGTTCTGTGGGCAGTTGGTTTTTTTGTTCCCCCATAGGCTGTGCTCCCATGCCTGTTGGTACCTGCTATGTCTCCCTTTTGTGCCTCTGGCGCCTTCTTACTCTGTTTCTCAGTTGTTCCGATTCTTTTTGTGTTCTATCGCGGTCGAGGACCACTCACTGATATTTTGGGGAATCCCTTAACCGTGGCTTCTTTTGCAGTATCTTCTTTTGTACCATTTCTGTCTTGAATGTTAATTTAATTGGCCGGTTTTTTTTCCTCAAGTACTACCCAAGTCTCTGAAAATTTGTCAGTTGGGTCATGTTCTCTCCTGTTACCGTGATGAAGCTCTCAGTCTCTTTTACCTCCTCCTGTCTTCTTTTGTAATAGGTGTTCCCTTTTGCCTCATGGAGCTCATTAATAATAAGCGACCTCTTCCTCACCTTTTTTCATTTCATTTCCCTCCATATCATTGGGTCTGATTTGAATATCTCCTTGGTTGTTTCCTCTATCGTCTCACAGACGTCTCGATGGCCTGATATCATTTTCTCAAAGGGCTGCTTTGTTCCTGCCCCTCCTTCAGTTCCCTCACTGTCCACTATGTATTGTTCCTTCACCCAACACAGTGCTACTATCAATCCTCACCCCTATAGTCTGCTTCAAAAATTCCAGTTCATCTGCTGCCTCTGCACCTTTGCCTCACAAGCAATAGCTGCCGAATGTAGGTGTGTGTAAGTTTGTATATTCATCTTTATGCAGTTGCAGAGGACGAATCATAGCTCCTGGCTGTGACATGTCGCTACTAGGTCCTGGCTGTGATTGGGCGCTACTAGATCCACTCTCCTGGCTGCAAGAGTATTTTCGTACCTCTTAAAGATATGTATGGATCTTGTCTTTGCTACATCAATCTCCATATTGTTCCTCTTATCCCTCCTGTCCTCCACTGTCGTCAGATTAATTTTCCTTAACCTCTCTTCGTAGGACATACCCCTTAGATCCTGGACTAATTTTGTTGCTAACTTTTGCTCTTTCTCATATAGCTTGACGTGATGGACCATACAGGTGCTGCATACTACAGTTATGGTCTGACATACACAGTGTATAGTGTCGGGAATAACTCCTTTGATGTCAAAACGCGGTTCATAGGTTTGCCAGGCGCCCATATGATGCAGCAGTGTGTGTACTCACCTAGTTGTACTGACCTAGTTGTGGTTACAGGGGTTGAGACATAGCTCCTGGCCCCGCCTCTTCACTGGCCGCTACTGGGTCACTCTCCCTGCGCAATGAGCTTTATCATACCTCTTCTTAAATCCATGAATGGATCGTGCCTCTACTACATCGCTTCCCAAACTATTCCACTTCCTGACAACTCTGTGACTGAAGAAATACTTCCTAACATCCCTGTGATTCATCTGAGTCTTCAACTTCCAACTGTGTCCCCTTGTTGCTGTGTCCCATCTCTGGAACATTTCGTCTCTGTCCACCTTGTCAATTCCTCTCAGTATTTTATATGTCGTTATCATGTCTCCCCTATCTCTCCTGTCCTCCAGTGTCGTCAGGTCGATTTCCCTTAACCTCTCCTCGTAGGACATACCCCTTAGCTCCGGGACTAGTCTTGTTGCAAACCTTTACACTTTCTCTAGTTTCTTTAAGTGCTTGGCTAGGTGTGGGTTCCAAACTGGTGCTGCATACTCCAATATGGGACTAACGTACACAGAGTACAGGGTCCTGAACGATTCCTTATTAGGATGTCGGAATGCTGTTCTTAGGTTTGCTAGGCGTCAGTATGCTGCAGCAGTTATTTGGTTGATGTGCGCCTCAGGAGATGTGCCTGGTGTTATACTCACCACAAGATCTTTTTCCTTGAGTGAGGTTTGTAGTCTCTGGCCCCTAGACTACTCCGTCTGCGGTCTTCTTCGCCCTTCCCCAATCTTCATGACTTTGCACTTGGTGCGGTTGAACTCCAGGAGCCAATTGCTGGACCAGGCATGCAGCCTGTCCAGATCCCTTTGTAGTTCTGCCTAGTCCTCGTCCGATTGAATTCTTCTCATTAATTTCACATCCTCTGCAAACAGGGACACTTCGAAGTCTATTCATTCCGTCATGTCGTTCACAAATACCAGAAACAACACCGGTCCTAGGACTGACTCCTGTGGAACCCCACTCGTCACAGGCGCCCACTCTGACACCTCGCCACGTACCATGACTCGCTGCTGTCTTCCTGACAGGTATTCCCTGATCCATTGGAGTGCCTTCCCTGTTATCCCTGTCTGGTCCTCCAGCTTTTGCACTAATCTCTTGTGTGGAACTGTGTCAAACGCCTTCTTACAGTCCAATAAAATGCAATCTACCCACCCCTCTCTCTCTTGTCTTACTGCTGTCACCTTGTCGTAGAACTCCAGTAGGTTTGTGACACAAGATTTCCCGTCCCTGAAACAGTGTTGGCCGTCGTTGATAAGCTCATTCCTTTCTAGGTGTTCCACCACTCTTCTGATAATCTTCTCCATGACTTTGCATACTATACATGTCATTGACACTGGTATGTAGTTTAGTAGTTTAGTGCTTCATGTCTGTTTCCTTTTTTAAAGATTGGGACTACATTTGTTGTGTTCCATACCTCAGGTAATCTCCCTGTTTCAATAGATGTGTTGAATATTGTTGTTAGGGGTACACATAGTAGTCATGCCTGATCCTCATCTGATTTAATTATTCTCATTAACTTCACATCATCTGCGAACAGGGACACTTCTGAGTCTATTCATTCCATCATGTCATTCACGTATTCCAAAAATAGCACTGGTCCTAGGACTGATCTTTGTGGGACTAGGCTCGTCATAAACGATCATTGGGATACCTCATCTCGTACCATGACTCGTTGTTACCTCCCTGTCAGGTATTCTCTGATCCATTGCAGTCCCCTTCCTGTTATACATGCCTGATCCTCTAGCTTCTGCACTAATATCCTGTGGGGAACTGTGTCGAAGGCTTTCTTGCAGCACAAGAAAATGCATTCAACCCACCCCTCTCTCTCTCGTGTCTTTCTTCTGTTACCTTGTCGTAAAACTTCAGAAGGTTTGTGACAGAGGATTTGCCTTCCATGAATCCGTGCTGGTTGTCGTTTGTAATTTTGTTCTGTTCCAGGTGCTCCACCAGTCTCCTCCTGATAATCTTCTCCATGACTTTGCATATTATACACGTCAGTGACACTGGTCTATAGTTTAGTACCTCGTTTCTGTCTCCTTTCCTAAAAATGGGAACTACGTTTGCCGTCTTCCATACCTCAGGTAGTTGCCCAGTTTCAAGGGAAGTGTTGATGATTGTGGTTAAGGGCACACACAGCGTCTCTGCTTCTTCTCTAAGGACCCACGGGGAGATGTTGCCTGGTCTCATCGCCTTTGAGGTATCAAGGTCACTGAACAGCTTCTTTACCTCCTCCTCAGTTGTGTGTATGTCATCCAACACTTGTTGGTATATTCCTTGTTGGTGTCCCGCTCTATTCAGTCTTCCCAGAGTCCTTCTTGTCTCCACTGTAAATACTTCCTTAAACCTCGTGTTGTGCTCCTCACATACTCCTTGATCGTTTCTTGTGAGTTCCCCACCTTCTTTCCTCAGCCTGATCACCTGGTCTTTGACTGTTGTCTTCCTCCTAATGTGGCTATACAGCAGTTTCGGGTCAGACTTTACTTTCGATGCTATGTCGTTTTCGTACTGTTGCTGGTCCTCCCTCCTTATCTGTGCATACTCGTTTCTGGCTCAACGACTAATCTCCTTATTTTCCTGGGTCCTTTGCCTTCTGTACTTTTTCCATTCTCTAGTGCACTTAGTCTTTGTCTCCCTACACCTTCTGGTAAACCAAGGGTTCGTTCTGGTCTTCCCATTATTTCTGTTGCCCTTGGGAACAAACCTTTCCTCTGCCTCCTTGCATTTTGTTGTTACGTATTCCATCATTTCGTTTACTGACTTTCATACCATTTCTCTCTCCCACTGAACCTCCTGCAGGAAGTTCCTCATACTTGTGTAGTCCCCCCTTTTATAGTTCGGCTTTCCCCATTCAGCTCCTGTTACCCTCTCCACTAGTAACTCTACTATGTATTCAAAGCTCAGTACCACGTGGTCACTAGCTCCCAGGGGCCTATCATATGTGATGTCATCACTGTCTGAACTGCTCAGGGTGAACACGAGGTCCAGTCTTGTTGGTTCGTCCTCTCCTCTCTCTCTGGTAGTGTCTCTGTCATGTTGGTGCATGAGGTTTTCCAGTACCACATCCATCATCTTGGCTCTCCATGTTTCGGGACCTCCATGTGGCTCCAGGTTTTCCCAATCGATCTCTCTGTGGTTGAAATCGCCCATAACGAGGAACTTTGCTGTGCTCGTGTGAGCTCTTTTCGCCTCCTCAGCCAGTGTGTCCACCATAGCTCTGTTGCTCTCTTCATATTCCTCGCTTAGCCTCCTGCATTTCTGTGGTGGATTATACATCACTGTAATAACTACCTTATGTTCCCAAGACTGAATTGTACCTATTATGTAATCCCTCCAATCTCGTAAATGCCTTCCATTTCCACAAATCTCAATCGGTTTTTTAAGAGCAGTGCAACCCCTCCTTCCCCTCTGCTCCTTCTATCTTTCCTCAGGATCTGATATCTCGGTGGGAAGATTGCGTTTGTTATTGTGTGTGTGTGTGTGTGTGTGTGTGTGTGTGTACTCACCTAATTATGGTTGCAGGAAACGAGAGTCAGCTCCTGGCCCTGCCTCTTCGCTGTCCGCTACTGGTTCTCTGCTCTCCCTGCTCCATGAGCTTTATCATGCCTTGTCTTAAAACTATGTATGGTTCCCGCCTCCACTATATCGTTCGCTAGACTATTCCACTTCCTGACTACTCTATTTCTGAAGAAATGCTTCCTAACATCCCTTTGACTCATCTGCGTCTTCAGCTTCCAGTTGTGCCCCCTTGTTTCTGTGTTCCCTCTCTGGAACATCCTGTCACTATCTACCTTACCGATTATCCGCAGTATTTTGTATGTCGTTATCATGTCTCCTCTAACCCTTCTGTCCTCCAGTGTCGTCAGGCCGATTTCATAAGAACATAAGAACATAAGAAAGGAGGAACACTGCAGCAGGCCTGTTGGCCCATACTAGGAAGATCCTTCACAATCCGTCCCACTAACAGAATATTTGCTCAACCCAATTTTCAATGCTACCCAAGAAATATGCTTTGACAATTCTACCCACTCATGCGCGAGTCCCACTCAAATCCAACCCCTCTCACTCATGAATTTATCCAACCTAAATTTGAAACTACCCAAGGTCCTAGCTTCAATAACCCTACTAGGCAGACTGTTCCACTCATCAACTACCCTATTTCCAAACCAATACTTTCCTATATCCTTTCTAAATCTAAACTTATCTAACTTGAATCCATTATTGCGGGTTCTCTCTTGGAGAGATATCCTCAAGACCTTATTTATATCCCCTTTGTTAATACCCATTTTCCACTTGTATACCTCGATCATGTCTCCCTCATTCTACGTCTTACAAGTGAATGTAATTTTAGGGTCTTCAATCTTTCTTCGTAAGGAAGATTTCTAATGCTATGTATTAATTTAGTCATTCTACGCTGAATGTTTTCTAACGAATTTATGTCCATTCTGTAATATGGAGACCAGAACTGAGCTGCGTAATCTAGGTGAGGCCTTACTAATGATGTATAAAGCTGTAATATAACCTCTGGACTTCTGTTGCTAACACTTCTTGATATAAATCCCAGTAATCTATTTGCCTTATTACGTACGCTTAGGCATTGCTGTCTTGGTTTAAGGTTGCTGCTTACCATCACCCCCAAGTCCTTCTCGCAATCTGTATGGCTAAGTTCTACGTTATTTAACTTATAAGTGCTTGGGTTATGGACACTCCCGAGCTTCAGAACCTTGCATTTATCTACATTGAACTGCATCTGCCACTTTTCTGACCACGAATTAAGTTTGTCTAAATCTTCCTGAAGTTCTATGACATATTTCCCTTAACCTTTCTACATAGGACATTTCCCTTAGCTCCGGAACTAACCTTGTCGCAAACCTTTGCACTTTCTCTAATTGCTTGACGTGCTTGACCATGTGTGGGTTCCAGACTGGTGCTGCATACTCTAGTATGGGCCTGACGTATACAATGTACAGTGTCTTGAACGATTCCTTGTTGAGTTAACGGAACGCTAATCCTATGTTTGCCAGTCGCCCGTATGCTGCCACAGTTATCTGGTTGATGTGTGTTTCCGGAGACGTTCTTGGTGTTATACTCACCCCAAGGTCTTTCTCCTTTAACGAGGTTTGTAGCCTATGTCCACCTAGCCTGAACTCTATCAGCGGTCTTCTTTGCCCTTCTCCTATCTTCATGACTTTGCATTTTGTGGGATTAAATTCGAGAAGCCAGTTGCTAGACCAGCTGTCAAGCTTGTCCAGGTCTCTTTGAAGTCCTGCTTGGTCCTCATCCGATGTGATTCTCCTCATTAATTTCACATCATCTGCGAACAGAGACACTTTCAAATTCAAATTCAAATTCAAATTCTTTATTTCAAGTAATATACAAGGTGGGGTGTACTTATAATTATACATTTTATGAAGTAGATATTACAAGATGGCCAATAATATGCCTAGGTATGCCTAGGCTTTTCAGGCAGTCTTATGATAGGTCTTACTCAATAGCGACACAATGATTATACTGATAGTAAGGTTAGGTAATTGTAGTGATTAACTAGGTTTACAAAATTGAGGTACTGGAATTTAAACATTTAAGAATTTAACAATTAGTTTAAGAATTTAACAATTAGTTTATATATTAATGGTAAAGGTGATGTATTGGCATAATACAGTTTCAAAATTGGAGTGTCTTAGGCAAACTTATGACTAGCATAAGAATTATGAAGCAATAGTTGTATTAGAATTTTGGTTAGTCCTGTGCAAATTAATGGGAATCACAGATATCAATAACTGTATTTTGCTGTGGATATGTGCAAGATAAAGTAGTTTTCATGTGGTTAGCTACCGGTTGGGTGCGTAAGTGAGATAAGATGTTTTTTAACGGTGCTTTTGAAAATGGAGGTTGTGTCTGCAGTTCTAGAGTTTTCAGGCAGGGAGTTCCAGATTTTAGGCCCTTTTATGCGCATTGAATTTTTGTATAGATTTAGTCGGACACGGGGAATGTCAAAGAGATGTTTATGTCTGGTATTATGTCTATGGGTCCTGTCACAACTGTCAAGAAAGTGTTTTAGCTCAGGGTTAAAGTTGGAATTTATGGTTCTATAAATGTAGATAGCAGAGTAGTAAGTATGGATGTTCTGGACAGTGAGTAGGTTTAGGTCTTTGAAGAGTGGGGGGGGGGTGCTGCCTAGCGTTGGATTGCGTGATAATTCTTACTGCGGCTTTTTGTTGGGTTATTATTGGCTTTAGGTGGGTAATTGCTGTTGATCCCCATGCACAAATGGCATATGTGAGGTAGGGATAGATGAGTGAATAGTATAGTGTGAGTAGGGCTGATTGTGGTACATAATACCGTATCTTAGAGAGGATCCCCACAGTTTTGGACACTTTCTTTGTTATGTGTTGGATATGGGTGCTGAATTTCAGGCTGCTGTCAAGGATGAAGGCCCAGGAACTTGCCCTCATTATGTTTAGCAATAGGTGTAGTGTTGATCTAGGTTATGGAATATAACCCCACCAAGTCCAAAATCATGAAAACTGGGAAAAGTTAGGGAAGTCTGCAGGGAGTCAAAGGCTTCAAACCTCAATCAAGGAAAAAGATATTCGGGACTACATCAAACCGAGCTCATTTCCTGAGGCTAACATCAACAAAATAACTGCTGCATCATATGGACGCCTGGCAAACCTAAGAATAGCGTTTCGACACCTGAATAAGAAGTCATTCAAGACACTGTACATCGTTTATGCCAGACTCATATTGGAGTATGCAGCACCAGTCAGGAACCCACAACTGTTCAAGCACGTGAAGAAATTAGAGAATATGCGAAGGTTTGCAAGCAAACTAGTCCCGAAGAAAAGGAAGAATGTCCTACGAGGAAAGGTTAAGGGAAATCAACCTTAAGACACTGGAGGACAGAAGTGATAGGGAGGACATGATAACAGAATGTTTCAGAGATGGGACTCAGCAATAAGAGGTCACAACTAGAAGTTTAAAACTCAGATGAGTCACAGGGATGTTAGAAGTATTTTTTTCAGTCATAGAGTTTTCAGAAAGTGGAACAATCTGGAGACCGATGCAGTGGAGGCAGGAGTTATACATAGCTTTAAGAGATACGATAAAGCTCATGGAGCAGGGAGGAAGTGGACCTATTAGTGACCAGTGAAGAGACGAAGGCATGTGCTGTGACTCAACCCCTGCAACCACAAATAGGGGAGTACATTAAATCTGGAGAGTGATGTAGTGGAGGCAGTATCCATTCATAGCTTTAAGAAATGGTACGAAAAAGCTCTTGGAGCAGGGAGAGAGTGGACCTAGTAAGGATCAGTGAAGAGGTGGGACCAGGAGCTGTGACTTTATCCCTGCAACCACAAACAGGTGAGTACAAATAGGTGAGTACACACACACACAAGAGAGAAGAAGGGTGGGTTGATTGCATTTTCCTGGACTGCAGGAAGGCCTTCGACACAGTTCCTCATATGAGATTAGTAATGAAGTTGGAAGAACAAGCGTGTATAACAGGAATGGCACTGGAATGGATCAGGGAATACCTCACAGGGAGGCAACAACGGGTCATGGTGCGATGAGGAATCACAGTGGGCGCCTGTGACGAGCGGGGTACCGCTGGGGTCAGTCCTAGGACCAGTGCTATTAGTTTATATCTATTTTTTTTTAATTTCACTATACTTTATTTAATTCTAGCTTAATACGTAACCAATACCATATTCATTGGTGCTACCTTATTTTTAGTAATTGTATCTTATTAGTTTATATCTAAATTTTTATTTCATACTAGCTTAATACATACTCAATACCAAGTCCATTATGTTTATATGTTACTATACTCTATTTGACCAATGTGCATTAGTTATATACTTATCAAAACATCCCCTTACTACAGATATCAGTACTATAACTCACCACACTATACATGATATAACAAAATTACTATTTAACCTAAATGATGAATGATCACGTCGACCCTGATCTAAACCTATTTAATCAAACACCCATTCAAAATTTACTGGAAAATAACTGCCTCTACTACACAGCATCACAAGCCCACACTTTCCTAAACACTACTAAAAGTATAACAGTTCTTAACTACAACGTATTGCAATCTATTACTCTAATGAAATATCCTGTTGTGACACCACTTGCTATAATGATGAATATGGAGAATATATTTTTGCTAATTTTACTGCACAAAACCTTAAGACTCCCATAACAATCGGGGCCATTTACCGGATGCCTCATACAAACATCCCAATTTTTAGCGATCAACTAAAAACTCTAATAACAAACAACCAAATGAACAAACACCACCTTATCTTAGCTGGAGACTTCAACATCAACCTTGGCCAACCAGATGACCAGCCAGTAACCGATTTCATCAACAATATGAACAACACACTTCTCATTCCAACAATAACCAAACCAACCAGGCTTACTGAGATGAGTGTAACCATAATCGACCATATATGGACCAATATCCTAGCCCCCCTTAAATCGGGGATAATAACAGACAGCACCACAGACCACTACCCCACCTTCCTCTTAACAAACATTAGTAAACCGCCTCTAGAATACACCAAAGTTTCATTTAGACTCCATGACCAGGCATCAATAAATAACTTCACAGCAGAGCTAGAGATGGTTGACTGGGCTATAGAATTCTAAATGCCAAGGGTATCGATGATTGGACAGACAACTTTCCTAATAAATTACATACACTATACAACAAACATTGTCCTATAAAAATGAAACAGATTACCCGTGGCTAACTAACAGCTTACTAAAATTCATTAACAAGAAACATCAATATGAGAAGTAATATAGACGGGGATTCATACATAAGGAGTTTATTAAACACTATTCATCAGTTCTCACCAAACTAATAAAAAAAGCCAAACAATTGTACTACTCCAGCAGATTCACTGAAACAAGAGGAGATATAAAAAAGACCTGGAAAACACTCTCACAGATTATGGGCACCCACAAACTGAAAATAAACTAGGGATATTGTCCTAACTAAACCAAACGAAACACCACTAGAGCCTATTGATGCAGTAAACAAGATAAATGACTTCTTCTCAACCATAGGATCAAATCTTGCCAGTAAAATCCCAAATACCAATGCCCAAGCAAGTGATTACCTAGATGGGAATTTCCCATCCTCCTTATAACTTGCACCTACTGAACCCACTGAAGTCACCATGATAATCAAGTCACTTAAAAATAAATCAGGGCATCTGTCTCAAGTTCCACCCTTAATATACAAACGAGCCGCTCATGTCCTCTCATATCCTATTTCATTACTTTTAACAAATCATTAGAAAATAGCACTTTCCCATCACTACTCAAAACAGCAAGGGTTACACCAATACACAAAGGTGGTGATCCCACAGACGTAAACAACAAATCTACCGTTGCTATCCAAAATCTTCGAGAAACTTGTGCACAAGAGATTATACTCGTTCATAACGACACAAAGCATACTCAACCCCTGCCAATTTGGCTTCAGGAAAAATAAAAGCATTAACGATGCAATAGTAAAAATGATAGACCTGCTTTACACAGCACTGGAAAATAAGGAATATCCATTAGGACTTTTTATTGACATAAGGAAAGCTTTCGACACAGTAAACCATGGCATCCTACTCCACAAACTTGACCACTATGGAATAAGAGATCATGCACTAGCATACTTCAAATCCTACCTCACTAATAGGTATCAGTATGTCACTATTAAAGACACATCCTCAACGACACTACCACTAGACACCGGAGTACCACAGGGAAGTGTCCTTGGTCCCCTGCTCTTCCTCTTATACATCAATGATCTTCCCAATGTATCACAACACCTGAAACCAATACTCTTTGCTGACGACACAACTTATGTCATCTCCCACACAAACCTTGCTACGCTTAATACCATTGTTAACGACGAATTAATAAAAATATCAACATGGATGACAGCCAATAAACTTACACTCAACACTGATAAGACCTTCTATATTATGTTTGGCAACAGAGCAGATGATCCACAATTAAACATTAGGATGTTGGACAAGAGTTGAAGCCCTTCCTACCTGATCCTCATCCGTCTGAATTCTACACATTATCAAACAAGGACACCTATGAATCTATCCCTTCTGTCATGTCATTCACTTATATCAGAAACAGCAACAGCCCGCTCGTCACAGGTGCCCACTCAGACACCTCGTCACGTACCATCACTCATTGTTTCCTTCCTGTCAGGTATTCTCTGGTCCATTGCAGTGCATTTCCTATTAATCCTGCTCGCTCCTCCTCCAATTTCTTGTGCGGAACTGTGTCGAAAGGCTTCTTACAGTCCAAGAAAATGCAGTCTACACACCCCTCTCTCTTATATCTTACTTCTGTCACCTTGTCATAAAACTCCAGTAGGATTGTGGCACAGGATTTCCCTTCTCTATGGTGTTTATCGTGCTCCACCGCTCTTCTCCTTATAAACATTTCCACGACGTTGCATTCTATACATGTCAGTGACACTGTTTTGTAGTTTAATGCTGCCTATTTTTTCTCCTTTCTTAAATATTGGGATTCCACACCTCAGGTTGTTGCTCTTTTTATATAAATGGTGTTAATGGCAAACACAGTGCCTCTGCTTCCTCTCTCAGGACCCACTACTTAATTTTCCAGATTATTCCAATTTCTGAAATCCTTCCTAACATCCCTATTGCTCATCCAAGTATTTTACTTCCAGCTGTGGCCCTTTGTTTCCTGTGTCTCATCGATGAAAAATTCTAGCACTGTCCACCTTGTCAATTCCCCTCAGTATTTTATACACCGTTATCACGTAGCCCCTCTTCTTCCTGTCCCCTTGTGTCATCAGGTTGAATTTCCTTAACCTCTTTTCATCAGACATTCCCCTTTTGCACTCTCTCCAATTTCTTGACGTGTTTGACCAGGTGTGGGTTCCATACTAGTACTGGGCTGACGGACACGGTGTACAGTGTCGTGAATTACTCCTTTCTTAGATGTAGAAATGCTATTCTCAAGTTTGCCAGACGCCCATATGCTGCAAAGGTTATTTGATTTATGTGGGCTTCATGGGACGTGTTCGGTGTAATACTCACCCAATGATCCTGTTTCTTAAGTGAGGTTAAACTCCAGGAGCCATTTGTCGGTCCAGGCTTGAACCCTGTTCAGATCTCTTTGCAATCTTACCTGAACCTCGTCCATTTGTATTCTCATTAGTTTCACATCATCATCATCATCATCATCATCATCATCTTCATCATCATCATCTTCATCATCATCATCATCATCTTCATCATCATCATCATCATCATCATCATCATCATTCACATATGCAGGAAACAGCACTGGGCCTATGACTGACGTTTGTGGAACCCCACTCGACACATGGGCCCACTCTGACACCTCATCATATACCAACACTTGCTGTTTCCTTCCTGTGAGTTATTCCTTGATCTAATGCAGTGCTTTCCCTGCTATTCCTGCCTGCTCCTCTAGTTTTTGAACCAGCCTTTGGTATGGTACTGTGTCGTAAGCCTTCTAACAGTCCAAAAAGATGCAATCCACTCATCCCTCTCTCTCTCTCTCCTGTCTTACTTATGTTACCTTTCTCTAAAGCCATACTGATTGTTATGTATGAGCATAATCCACCACTCTTTTCCTAATAATCTTAACCATGACTTTGCATATAATACATGTTAGTGACACTGGTCTGTAGTTTAATGCTGCCTGTCTGTCTCCTTTCTTAAAAAAACTGGAACTACATTACCTGTTTTCTACACCTCAAGCAGTTGCCCTGTTTCGATACATTTATTGAAGAGTGCTGCTAGCGACACACGCAGATCCTCTGCTCTCTCTCTCAGGGACCCATGGAGAAATGTTATTTGGGTCCATCGCCTTCGAGGTATCTAGCTCACCTAGCAGTTACTTCACCTCCTCCTTGGTTATGTGCAGTTTGTCCAGCACCTGCTGGTGCACCTTTCCGTCTCGTATTGCTAGAAGCATTTCTGTCTCCAATGTGAATAATTCTCTAAATCTTGTGTTAGGCTCTAAGCATACTTCCTGGTCACTCTTTGTGATCTCCACTCCTTCCTTCCTCATCCTGATTACCTGATCCTTGACTGTTGTTTTCCCACTTATTTTACTCTAAAACAACTTTGGGTCAGATTTGGCTGTTGATGCTTTGTCATTCTTGTATTGGTGCTGGGACTCTCTCCTTATCAATACATATTCATTTCCTACTCTTCGGCTCAACTCCCTGTTTTCCAGAGTCTTTTGCCTTCCTTACTTTTTCCATGCTCTAACACACTTGACTTTAGCCTCTTTACACCTCCAGGTAAATCATGGGCACACTCTGGTCTTTTCATTTTTTCTCTTACCTCTTGGTATGAACTTCTCTTCTGCCTTCCTGCACTTTGTGGTCACTTTTTCCATTATTTCATTTACTTTCTTTCCCTCTAGTTCTCTTTCCCACTGTACCTCATGTAAGAATTGCCTGATACCTGTGTAGTCCCCTTTTTTTGAAAGTTGGCTTCTCACGTCCTTCTCATGCAGTTTCATTATCCACTGTTAACTCTACAAGGTATTTGCAACTCAGGACCACTTGATCACTAGCATATGTAATATCCTATATGTCTGAACAGTTCAAGGTGAATACGAGGTTCAGCCTTACTGAAACATTCTCTCAATTCTCTCTCTCTGGTTGCATCCCTAACATGTTGGTGCATGAAGTTTTCCAATACTGTCTCCAGCATCTTAGCCCTCCACGTTTCTGGTTTTCCATGTGGCTATAGGTTTTCCGAGTCAGTCTCCTTCTGATTGAAATCCCCCATCATGAGTAACTTTGTCCTACCAATGTGGGCCCTTATGGCCATCTCGGCTAGTGTATCCACCATTGCTCTAATCGTACACTTGTCTTGGTGGCTTTCTGTTCAGTGGTGGGTTGAACATCACTGTTATCATCACCTTTGAACCCCTTGTCTGAAGCATTCCTACTATGAAGTCATCTGTTTCCCCTATATCCAATCCTCCTATTTTATCAAACCTCCACTGGGTCTTGATAAACAATGCAACTACTTCTCCTCCTCCTCCTCTGTTCCCTTCATCTTTTCTCAGGATCTTATATCCATTTGGAAAGATCACATCTGTTATCATCCCCATGAGCATTGTCTCTGTGAGTGCTATGATGTCCAAGGATACCTCAGTGACTCGTTCTTGCCACTCATCGCTCTTATTTGTTATTCTACCTGCATTGGTGTACCATACCTTTACCTTACTTTCCAGTGCTGTATTTTTGGCATGAAGGGTTGGAGCGAAATGGGGTGTTTAAGACAGTGCGAGAGACTATGACAGGTTGCTATGATAGTGGTATTAGTGCTGGGGTGGGGGCTGTGGAGTGTGGCTTGTTTCTAGTTATTGTGTTTGGTTGGTGTGGGGTGATAGGTGTTGATGGGGTTCTGTGAGCATTAGTGTTTGCTTTTCTCCTGAGGCCGAGCCTTCCCTATCTCTCTTTCCTTCCACTGATATCTTACTCTCACTTTCAGTTTTTCCGGTTATTTTTGTGTGCTTTAACAGTTGAAGTACATTCGTTGATATTTTTGAGAGTCCTTTAACAGGGGTTTCTGTTGTAGTATCCTGTTCTGCACCACTTCTGTTTACAATGTTAATATAACTGGGCATTTTTTTTCCCTTGAATTCCCCCTAGTCTGTGAAAATTCGATACCTGGGAAATGCCCTTCTCTCCTGTTATTGTGATGATGCTCTCAATGTCTTTTTCCTCCCAGTGCCTTCTTTGTCATAGGTTCTCCCTTGAAGCCCGTAAATAATTATTGACCTCTCCCTCTCTTCTTCGTGTTTCCTCCATATATCTGGGTCTGATTTAAGCATCCTTTTTGTTATTTTCCTTATCACCTGGACACCCTAGTGGCCCGATGTTACATCTGCAAGGGACTTCTTAATTCATGTTGATGTTTCTTTTTCCATCACCTTCCTCCTTCCAGTCCCCTTCTTTATATTCTGCTTCAGCACTTCCAATTCTTCCTGCAGTCTCTGTATCTTTGCCTCAGAACCTATAGCTCGCAACTCCCACTTCTTCCTTTCTTCAAATATCTTCTCCAACATTGTACTGCAAAACTCGTTTATCCTTTTTCGCATTGTTCGTTTTTGTTCTTGAGCTTTTCAGCCCATTCTTCCTTCCTAGATTTCCTTGCCTCTACGTCATGCCTTTTGAGATTCCATTTTTTTTATCCTGTTAGGATGCTCTAACTTCTAAAGTCTGTAAAATTGTTATAGTTGTTGTTGCAGTTATTGTTTTTTTGTTCTTGTTTTAATTTGCAGCTGATGTTATTTGCAGCTGATGTTATCATACCTCTTCTTTAAGCTATGAATGGATCCTGCCTCCACTACATCTCTTCCCAAACTATTCCACTTCCTAACCACTCTGTGACTGAAGAAATACTTCCTAACATCCCTGTGATTCATCTGAGTCTTCAACTTATCTGTATATGTGTATGCACATGCATGTGTTTATGTCTGTGTATGATTAGAAAATCATACACAGTCTGATTCAAGTGTTACACAATAACAAACACCTAATAACTTTATTTAATTGATTGTAGCATGGAAATTTGGATCAAATTTTCTTGAACACTATTTAATTTTATTCGTGGGATGAATGTGACTTCATATTCATGCACACTGGTCAACTCTTAGTGATAATACTTTACATTGCAATACGAAGTAGTGATTCAAAGGCTTCAGCTAAGAGGCATGCTCACTGTTTATTTCTCAAATACTGTAAGGAAGAAATTAATTGAAGTGAATGGCTTGAGGATTTCCACTGTTAACTTTTTTTTTTATTTTATTAAAACCATACGAATACAAAACTAAACAGTCATAATACAAGGCACAAACATTATCTTATTAACCTTAAAACTAGGTTTACTTGGCCAAAACTTCCCCTCCTTGAAGAACATATCTGAATACAACTGCTAAAACTGCATCAAGACTATACAAATATTCTGCTTGAACATAACTACACCTTGAACAATTCCCATCACCCTTCACACTCTTGTTACAAATATTAACCAAAATAACTGCAGTAATAAAATAAGACATCATTAAAGTACATCGTCGTATATTCTTTATAAAGGCAACCAACAAAAAGTAAACAATCACATAATAACATTTAGCTGACTCTGCAAAAGTCTTTACCCTATCGGTGCAAAGGACTGTCAGTACCGACACACATAAGGGGATAAAAAAAAATACAACAGAGAAAATTAAACCATTACAGCACTGCAGTTTACAGTCAAAATTCACTTTTTTTTTAAACCACGGATACAAAAAACCCGTGTCGACAAAGAACATATAAGAAGATATAACAAACATTATCTAGAAAAACAATCCCCAACACCCCACACAGTGGGAGAACCCTGTACTGAAAATTAAGTTAACAACATCGGTGTTACAACACCAATGCCCCATCATCACAGGTAACTTATCAAAACCCACACACCTACATCCAACCTCCCCCCCCCCTCCCCAAAAATCCAAAATTACATGCTACCCATAGGGATAAAATAGACTGTATTGTTTCTTGTTTTCAAATTTTTTTATACATAAACAGAACAGTATAAACCAAAATAAAACATCTTTGACATATCTTTACATCAACATAACCCAACCTCCTGCTGTAAACCACAACAGTGCTCCTAGAACCTTAAGCACATCAAATTAAAGACTCCCTATACCCATACTTGTCAAGGTATACCACCACCATGTCAATTATGAAATCCCTATGACATCCCTTGTGTATAACACAGACAAAATGATACACAGAAACACCGATGGTTACTATACAGAACAAATACAAAAGAAAATATAAAATACTCCACCCACACATACACACACCCTACATACATACTAACATACCAGCTGTACGGGACTAAAATTCCATTATACACCAACATACATGACTCACACACACAGGCGGCATCCCCGATAGATTTCTTAACTCGAACGACCATTTTTTTTTTTCGATTCACACCAGCTAATAGATTGTGTTGACGCCCACGGTAAGAAATCTGGCAAAATTCCCCTGAAAACCCCAACTACCCACTCTGCTCTAACCTCACTAACTACCATTCCAACACTCCTCCCAGCTAACCCAAAAGAACATTAAAAATGTAAAATAAATAAGTACTACCCAAAATCAGAAGCATCACAACAAGCCACCCTCATTTCCCCTGACACCCCGTCCGCCCTTATGAAAACCATACCACACGCACACTTGCATTTGGCCCTCACCATCCCCCCTCTCCAACAATAATGCAACAGTGAGGTTCCTATAACCCAAAGAAAATGCCTTACACCACCTTCCTGCATATACCTCTTGATTGCGACAACGCATTCTATAAATCCCAGCTGCCTAAGCTCTAATGCAGACAGCACCCGGTTCCTCTCTCATGCTCCACGAGATGTAAATGTACTCCACCACTAAATATGCAACCGCCCTCTTACATCCTCAGGACACGCCTCAACATCTATACTTAACGCCCTAAGGGTCGACAGCCCCCCCGCCCCTACCCTGTTCAAAACCCCACTAAACCATCCCCTCACCTCCCCCAACTCCTCACAAAAATCAATAACATGATACGCAGTTTCAAGCCCACTGCATTTCAGGCATAACCCCTCCCTTATTAAGCCCATTCTCCACAATTGTGCCCTTGAAGCCAAAATTCCCTATAAAAACCTATACCCCGTTTCACGTACCCTAGGCGGTACATGCAGCCTCTTCAACCAGTACCACACCAACTTCCAATTATACATTGGATAAATAACTGTTCCCTGCACTATCCCTCTCTCCCCCCCACCCTATCCAACCTACTCACCTTCATCCTACCTGGCTCCCTGACAACTGAAAGATATCTCACAATATCCTCACAATGCAACAAATCCCTACCCTTCCACCACCTCCCCACCCTTCTGCCCCTTATCCCCCCACTAAAAATTCCTGTTTTACGTATATACTTTGAAGCCTATTCCCTAAAGGTATCAACCCCAAACCCCCCACCTCCACCCCAGCTGTCACACCCTCATTTACCAACCAGTGCCTCCCATAGCTCCAATTGTATCTATAAACCAGAACCAGCAATCTCCTTATGTCACACTCTCGTAGAGGATAAACAGTCACCACAAACCACAGTTTACTATAAATTAGAACATTCACTACCACCGCTCGTTGCAACAACGTTACCTCACCAGGACTGAAACCGCCTAACCTACCTAGCGCTTTGTTCACCACAGACTCCGAATTTAATTCCCTTGCCAAAAGACTACTATGACTAAAAATGACCCCGCAGCTTTTCAAGCTGTTAATGCACATCCACCCACCCCGACTCCCCAACGGCCCACCCGCCCACGAACCTACCTCCAACAACCTCGATTTCGCTCTATTGATGCCCATACCTGTAGCCCCTCCAAACACCTCAATAATCCTATTTACATTGTCTAAACCCTCACTACTCCCCACCATGATTGTTGTGTCATCGACATAGCCAACTATGCCCGACTCACAACCCCACTTCCCATCCCCATCCCATACCCTCTCACGAATCAACCTATAAATGGGGTCCTGCAGACACCCAAAAAGGATCTGCAACAGGAGACAACCCTGCTGCAGACCTTTCTCAAACCTCACCTGTACCCCTAACCTACCATTAACCTGTACCCTCGCTAAGGCACCATCATACAAAGTCCTAACCCACCCAACAATTTCCTAGCCAAACCCTTGCCTCGCTAAGATATCATATAACATATCCCTATCTACACTATTGTACGCTGTATCCCAATCTAAACCTAGAACCCCTTCCCCTTCATTCTGTTCCACAAAACTCTTAATTCTCCTATGCCTTGTCCTAATGCTACATCCAGGTATACCAAACTGACCTTCCTCTATAACCTTTTCCAACACCTTTTTCATTTGGTTTGCCAGTATCTTGGCAAAAATCTTGTAATCAGAGCACAACAAAGTAATAGCTCTATACCCTCTCGAAACATCGCTCTCCTTACCCTTTGCTACTAATACCACCACCCCAGTCCTCTGCACCTCATCCATTGCACCTCTATCTTTCATTTGATTAAACACTTTTACTAAGACATCCTTCAAAACATCCCAATGACATGCATAGAAGTCCCCAGGCAACCCATCCACCCCAGGTGCCTTCCTTGCACCGCTCGCCATACCTCATCAACCGTAATCCTTCCACCTAGCACCTTCCTATCATCCTCCACTAATCTCCCATGAATGCCCTCTAAAACAGTCTCCCTACAAACCTCATCCCTCGCTCTACCCACAAACTTACTCTGAAACCAGTACCTTGCATACGCACACATCCCTTCTGTCGTTCATAACACCTGACCTTTATGATAACCCCCAATCTCCTCTATCTTCAACGCCGTGATTGTCATGCCGGTTCTACGTTTTCTAAACCTCCTTAATACAGTTCCCAAGTGCCTATCCCCCATAACACCTCTTCTAATTGACTACGTACCCTTGTCGCCCTAAAAACATAATTCTGAATATCTTTTAGTCTGCCTTTAAGATACGCTATTTCCTGTTGATGACACCCTCCCCCCATCCCCCTTAACAATCCCATAACCTCCCTTCCAAATATCTCTGTAACCCATACCTATACCCGGCCTCCTCCACCCGCTCACGCCTATAATAACCTCTCACCACCTCCTTTGCCATCGAATTCCACAACTTTCCTTTGTCACAAATACCCCTATCCCACCCCAGATCCCTTCCCACCATACCGCGAATCCCTCACGATCCCTCTCTCTTTGCAACAAACTAACATTCAACCTCAACAAGTCCGAAAAATATTTAAAGGCACCCACCCACCCCAATACAGCCACCACACCCTTGTGATCTGAAAACCCAACATCTATATTACGCACCTTTTCCACATTTATACTTGATGATACATACACCTGATCCAAACGTGCCGCATATCCTTTCCTGAAAAACGTATGTTCAACCATAAACTGCTTACCGTCTACTACATCTCGAACCCCTACCGCCCCCCACAAGTCTCTCAACACCACTAGCACACAACCTGCACATCTCTGTTCTACGTCATTCCTCCTTATAACACAATTCCAGTCACCCGCTAACACTGTCATTGCCGGAAGACCCCTTAATGCATAAACTAAATAATCCCTCACGAAATTCCCTTTTATACTAGGTACATTAACTGCGGGCATATACACACCAAGAAAACAAACAGGGATATCACCCCAAACCCCATCTACCCTTACAATCCTCGCCTCCCACCTCTTCCCACGTCCTCAAACTAAAAGAGCAGGATTCCCTAATACCTACCAAAACCCCACCCTTGAAAAGTTCTGAACTTCCTGCGTATAAATTAAACCCCTTTAACCTGAGATCCCTACCACACCTAAAATTGTGCTTTTGAAGAAAACAAACATCAATTTCCTCTCTCTGCAAAGTACTCTCAATCCACAACCGTTTAACCTCAGCATGGAGGCCATTAACATTCATACTTATACACCTGAATGCTCCAAAGGTGGTTTCCCCCGATGCTTCATTATTCGTGATGCACCTGCTTTGACCACGTACCTACCCCAACTGGGCACTCCTCCTTCCTTGTCTACACTCTTATCCTTTACCCCCTCCCACCCCTAACCCCTTCTGCTAACACTTTCTTCCCTGTCCTCTGACCCGGCGTCAACACATCATCTTCCACAGAGCCACTGGATCTCTTGCGGATTTCCCCGCCACCTCCATGATCTCTTCCAACACTGCATTAACATCATTGTCCTCCTTATGAACATCCGCCTCAACCACCACGCACACTCTCACATCATCCTCACTTTTTCCACAAACACCTTTACTCACATCCTAACTCAGCACTTCACCTGGACTTGCCGTAACTTACGGGTAATTCCGCAGCACATATTCCTCGCCTGCAGAAGGTAGACTATCAATCAACTTCTTCAGATCCTCTATCATAGGACCCGTCAATTCCACTAAATCATTCTCCTCCACCTGTCCGACATCTCCCTTACAATCCGTCACCGTCTCTGGTTGTGTCACAGGTGGTAAAGGACACTACCACCGCCTCCTCTTCCTCCAGTACATCACTCCATTGTCTCGTTCCTCCGTCCTTACTCCCTGTAGATGGCACATTCCTCTCCTGGTGACTGAAAAGGCTCTCCTCACCAATCCCCATTGATGTACGTAAGAATTGATGTACATAAGGAGATCCCTGGATCAATGGATATGGGATTGGGTGTAAATGAGCCGTTGTTACAGGATCTCCAGGAATTGCTGGATAGTCCTTTGGATGCATTGTTACCCCAGAATGAGGAGTGTATGGGTGACGTGGAGACGGTGGAACAGGTGAACTCAGTGATGAGTGATTTTGGGCAGAGTGTGATTGGGGTTGTGGGGGAGGCGCCCCTGTCTGTGGGGGTTGTGAGTGTTGAGGTTCATCGTTCTCAGAATGATGATGGTATGGAGACATCTGAGACCTCATGGAAACGGCCCAGCAGTTCCGAAGGGGATGATGTTCTTACTCCTGCCCAAAGGGCAAAGAAGACATGGGTGGAGGTGGCTAATGGTGGGAAGGGGGGGAGTAGGAGTAGGGAAACGTGCCAGGAAGGTACAAAGCATATTGACAGGATGAGTGATAAGGCCTATGAGGAAAGTGCAAGGATTGATGGTCGGTTAAGGATTGGGTTGCAACATTATTTGGAAGATCAATTACGAATGTATAATGAGAGGAGGGTGGGGAATCACCAGGTGGAAGTGATGGAGTGAAAGAGCAGTTGCGTGAAGTACCGAATGAAAGGTTTCATGCACTTAGGATCAGAGGGGGATAGAGGACGTTCTATGGGGTAATAAACCATCTCTGACTGTTTTGCGTAAATTTCAGAAGCGGCGGAATGATATGACAATAATGTCGATAAGAGTGCATGAAGAGTTTGGGGATTATAAATTGGGGCAGATTCTTAGATCGACTGAAAGTATTAGTTACTATGTTGATAAGTGGTTTGAAGGGTATTTGTATGGTAGTGGGGGAAATGAGGGGGCCAGGGAGGTAGTTTTAGAGGGTATAAGGAACAGAATAGGGGAGGAGGATAGGCACCGTATGGATGATGTGATAACTGAGGAGGAGGTTTGGGAGGCTATTCAGGGGATGGAAGTTAGGAAAGCGCCGGGTATTGATGGGATCCCCAGTGATTATTACATTTGGCATTGGAATATCATGAAAGAATGCCTTACGGAGGTGTTTAATTGGATGAAACTGGAGGGAAACATGTGGGAGATCAGAATATAGGGGTAGTGGTTTTAATGCCCAAGGGTGGGGATGTGGCAACTATTAAGAATTATAGTGCGATCTCTCTCTTATGTGCTGATTATAAGATCTTTGCGTGCATATTACCAAATAAAATAAAAAGGGTCTTAGGGGAAGTAATGTAGGTGGGTCAATGTGGGATCCCAGGTAGATGTATGAGGACGAGTCATACTAGGATCAGGGACTTTATTGAGAATGCGGAGGGGAAAGGTGTTCTAGCCGTCGATTGGAAAGGTGCATATGATAGTGTGGAAAGAGGTATGCTAGTGAGGGTTATGGAGAGGCAGGGTTTTAGTGAGGGGATTATTAGGTGGGTTGCAACTTTGTATAGGGGTGCGTGCGTGCGTGTCCAGGTGAATGGTAAGATTTGTTGGGAGGTGAATATGGGACAGGGTTTGCGACAAGGGACAACCTTGTCGTAAATCCTGTTTGCGTGTGTGCAGGACCCCTTTTACAGGCTGGTAAGTGAGGGAGTCAGGGAGGGGGAGAGGGGGTGCAGTTGTGAGATGGGGATAATAGGTTATGTGGATGATACCACAATCCTTGTAGTAACTGGGGAGGGGCTGGGAAATGTAGGTACAATAATAGGAGTGTTTGGTAGGGCAACAGGATTGAGTGTAAATAGAGCTAAGTCCAATTAGTTGGAGGTGGGGTCGTGGGTAGGAAGGGCCTTGGGGGAGGAGTATGGATGGCCGATTGTAGATACTTTGAAGATATGCGGTGTGGTGTACTGTGCTAATATGAGAAGGGTGAGAGAACTCAATACAGAGGTGGTTGTGGGGGTGGCGATGAGAAGGATGCATGGTTGGAAGCCTGGGGATGTCACGCTCTTGCATAGGGTCTTGGTTGTAAACGTATTGATATACAGTAAATTGTGGCACGTGGCTGTCGTTTATCCGATGGTGGAGAAGAACGTGCTTCTGCTGCAGAAAAGAGTTATAAGGTATATCTGGGGATATGGCAAGCATTGGTTATCCAAGGAGGTGGTGATGGTGACGCAGTGTGCAGGTGGCATGGGGTTATTGCCATTACAAAGCATGATAATGGGGATGTATGTGAAGGAGATGTATGTAGGGGAGGCTGGGGTGGGTGGTAGAAGGGTAGGGATGGTTATGAAAGAGGTACGCAGGTGGTGGAGTGGAAAGGATTTGCGGTTGTGTGAGAATATTTTGCGTGTGCTGATGACTGTGAGAGAACCGTCTAGGGTAAAGGTGGGACGTTTGGCAAGGGTAGGGAGAGGGGGAGGGAGGGGTCAGACCCCATGTTGGGAGAGGCAGTGTTCTCTATGTATGATTGGGGGAGTGTTTGGACCAGTTTTGGTAAGTTGCGCTTGCTTGTCTTCACAGGTAAGGGTCACAGTGTATTGATTTTTGCATGGGGTACTAGCATCAAGGGTCGTGCTGTTTAGTATGGGGTTGATTGGGGAGGGGACATGTGAGTGGTGTGGGGGTAGCGAAACCGCATATCATGCGGTTTTCTTTTGTGAGAAGTTGAGTAATTTTAGGGTATGGTTTAGTAGGGTGATTCGCATGATGGGAGGGGGGTGTTGATGACTTTGCGGGTTATGAGTCTTGATATAGCAGGCGTCCGCAGTGATGTGAGGAGAGCACTAATGTATCTGGTTGCTGATTATATACATACGGCCTGGTCCATGCGAGGGGTAAGAGGAGATATGAGGATCAGGGTTTTGGCAGCGAGGTTTTACAGAACGGCAAAACGAAATAGTGAGATATATGGGAGGGCGTGGGTAAAGGAGTTCCCTGAGGTGTACCGGGACATGACAGTGGCGAAATTATTTGGGTTGCGGTAATGGTAATGGTAAGGGCTGGATCCTCTGAGTGATAGGGAATGAGAGTATGTGTTTGGGGGCTAGGGGTTGGCTAATGTTGGTTATGCAGATACAACTTGGTAGGGTTGACAGGTGGTTGGAAGGGTTTCGGGTGACGAATGACGATAAAACTGTACTCATGACGGGGCGGTTATGTGTGGGATTGTGTGTGAATGAGTGGGGGGGGTCATGTCAGGGGAAATGCATCGAAGGAGATTTTGGCCTTAGCCTGTACTTTAATTATACATGTATGTGTTTAAAGGCCAGTGATGGTTCATAATGTGAAATTTTGATTGCCATGTTGTGTGTGTGTGTGTGTTGTAGATATCAGCGGCAAAATTTATTCAAGTCCTTCCTGGAATTTTTTGATGTCAAAGGTAAGTTGGTAATGCTGTTATGGTGTTAAGAAATGGGTTATGTACAAGCGATACACCTTTTGAAGTGGTTCTATGTATTATTGAAGTTCTATACTAGGTGTGTATTATTTAGCTCCTCTGTATAGTAATGGTTGTTTGGAGCCCTTTTGTGCCTGATTAATTCATAGTATCTTGCAACCTTTGGTGAGATATATTAATGGTCAATTGAATGTCATTCACAGTATGTATGTTGTGTTCACTAGGATCTAGGAGATATTGGAATATATTGCTTGTTATGAGGACCTTATATGTCACCGTATTGTACATATGGTTTAATCACGATATAAAGTCCCGACTTTCGTGATTTGGAGCAATATCAATATATTAAGATATCAATGGAATATGTTTATCCATATATGTTGTCAGTTAGGTTATGTGTTTCATGATGTACATATATGTTGTCAGTTAGGTTATGTGTTTCATGATGTACATATGCTTTGTATGTATAATGGGGAGGTCTTTAGTAAGGCATATTCTTATCTAATGAGGATGGATTAATGTTATCTTGGGACATATGACAGATCAAATTAACATGGGTGGTCAAGGATTTGTCTCGAATTGTCTTGATTGTGTGTTAGAAGTATATTAGTATTCTTAAATGTCTACGAGGAAAAGGATGGGGGGTATCTCAGCAGGTAATTAGTTCACCATGCTGTAGTATGTTGTATTTTCATGATGATGGATCCATTGTATATGTGTATGTCCGTGGTGTATCAATGTTTTATAAATAGTATATAAAAGTGTTGCCTTACAGGGTGTAATAATATATGAATTGTGTATTTTGTTTAAATACAGTTATATTATAATAGGGTTGTGTAGCCTTATTTGTAGAAGAGGCTCAGTGTTCAAGTGTTAGTTTTTTTGTTGTTATGGGTTTGTTTGCTGTTTTATTTCGTGTACTTGGGTACAGGAAAAATTTTGTTGGCTCTTGGGCCAAAATTTCTATGTCTCTGTTTTGTATATATGTTTTAATAATAATAAAAAAAAAAAACTTACTTCAACCTAGTGGCATAGGAGAATCCCTAACATCGGATAAGATACCAGCTGCCCAGGATAACCTACACCATCTCGTCAACACCTGAGACCTATCCTGGGCCATACATTATCCTACCCAACATCTTGCCAGAACCACAATGGCCTATTTCTTTTTTTTTTTATTTTAATTAAAACGCCAGAAAAATCCATCTTTATTATTAAACCTAGAGTCCATTATTTATTTATTTTTCCATTACATTTTTGTTCAGGTGGAAGGCGTTCCCCTGACACAAGCATGTAAGTTTTTATTTAAACCTCTTACTCCTGAGGTAAAAGAAATAGCCATTGTTACAAAATTTATAAAACAATTTAACGTATACTATATTAGTTTTCCCTCTAGCAAAATTATCTGATCAGTTTCTTGAAAAAAATTGCATTTTTTCTTTACATTTTTTTTTTCTTGGAGAGCAATGATTTTTTTTCTTATATCTAATACATACGAGGATAACTAAATTCAAACCATAACACGGGTGGGGTTCGAACCCGCGGTCAGAGAGTACTCGTGGTATGGTTTGTTTGTAATCGTGTCATTACGATTTCGTAAGTCATGATAACTAAATTCACTTGTCATTTAAGGAATTAACATGTAAATCAGCATATGTATCCCTGAGGAATATTTTGGTTTCAGTTTTTAGTTGAAGAACTTGCTGCAGTAATTTTCCACTGGAGGGCCATCAACCTTACATGTAATACAAAAAACACTCGTGATGAGACCTTATTGCTTTGATGTTGATCAGGGGTCAACAGACTCCTCAGCTCATCGACCCCTTCGTGGAGTTTCAGATTGTTCATTGACCCCAAAATGTTATAAAAATATATTTTAATAAATAGTATTTTAACTAACAGTACTACATGTAATAATAATAGATAATAATAAGAACAATAATGACTTAAAAAAATATGTAATATTTAGATGAAAAAAAATATAAGATTTAACATACCCTTTTTACTGAAACTGTAGATATTAATGAGAACGATGGATCTAATGAGCGTCAACAAGGACACTGATATCTGGGTGGAGTTTAGTGAATTTTAGTTGTTAGTCACCATGCTCTTCCAGGTTTACTCTGTTACTCGGCTGACTTGAAACTGCATTTTCGTGGCAGGACATGTATCTGTGTACATGTTGTATATCTGTGGAAGGTCACAGATACACAATGCAAAGCACGTCCCCAGACATTTACTGGCACCTTTTAACCTCCAGCCATTTATCAACCCCTTCAATAGTGCCATCAACCCTTAGGGGTAGAAATTGACCACTCTGGTGTACCTTGTGTAGAACATAAGAAAAAAGGAACACTTCAGCTGGCCCACTGATCCATGCGAGGCAGTTCCATGTCACTCCCGGATTAGACCAATGCCCACCTAGTCAGGTCACTTCCACTTAAGGAAGGAGCACGGCATAAGACCTAGTAGCACAAGCCAGTCATTTCCAACTTACACCCACCCACACCCACTCTTGTTTCCAGACTACTAATTTTTATTATTCAACCTCTGTTAGTATAAATTTAATAACATTACACAGACATTCTCTCAGTTTTTTTTTTTTTTTTTTTTGTGAAGCTAAATTTATGAGATGGATCATGCACTCAACGTGTTTCTCACAAATTCCAACTTCTGCAACCACGCTGTCTACATACACTGCCATGCATTTTGATATAATTTTTATTTTTCTAAAATACTTTACGTTCTTAATATTGTATATACCCGACGTTGTTTTTGGAATCGATTTTTTGAAGTGAATATCGTCGCAACTGGTTAGTCATTCTATTACCTTATAAATACTGTTAACTAATCATAGTCTGTGATATCTGTAAATTCATCAGTTGAATTAAGAATGTGTTATTACTGACTATATGTGGTATTGATTTTGGTGGACCTGCAAATGTATCATCTTGTATAATTTGGCAAACTCTTATGATAGCTGGCAGCAGGAGAGACTGAAAATTTTATCAGACTTTTTATTTTTAGCGGTAAGCAAATCAGTTTCTAGAGTTCTAGAGTTGCTTTTAGCATTGCGTGAACTTATTATTTAAGTTTGTCATCATTCCTTTGCAGAAAATCTAAAGGTTTGTTTTCACATCACCATCAGTTGTCACTAAACGTTAGTATGATTTCCGAGTTTTCATAATTTATCTATGAAACTGTCTTGATTGATACCTCAGGCAAGACAATGTATCATGATTATCACAATATTATATTGTTTTACTGTAGAATCAGCCTTTGAGCAAATCTGTACTGCAATATTGATGTTCTTAGATTCTTGGATACTAAATAACAAAAAAGGCACAATACCGTGACTGGAACAATACACACACAACCCTCACATATAAAAGGAGAAGAGCTTACGACGTCGTTTCGGTCCGACTTGGACCATTTACAAAGTCACACTAACACGAAGGAGTTCTTGTTGTTGTATGTTCGCCGGTACATCCGGCCCGGGTCTTCTCCAAATGGTGACCCGGCATTGGCCCCCTGGGTACAGGGTGTCAGTCATCATCTTCTTTCTTTCTTTCTTGCTGTGGCTCCCCATGATACGGAGTGTCTTCTGACGTCGCATCTTCATCAGCAGATCTTGGTACTTCAGGCTGTGGTTCTACCTAAATAGGAAGAAGAAGGATGGGGGATAAGAAAGAAGGAAGTGAGAGAAAGAATAGCTGTAGTGGGTAGTCTTGGTCGTCGTCGGGGTTCTCCGGCATCGTCATCGAGGGGGCGGGTGGGTGGCTAGGACTGGGAGCAGTATCTCCAAGTCATGGGTGGCCAGGTAAACCAGCCGGGCTGCTTTGTCCTCGCGGGTCAGATCCCCAGGTGCCATCGGGAAGGGCCTGCGGCGGATGGACGTCGTCGCAGGACAGTCAAGCATGTAGTGAACTAGAGGCTTTTGAACCATCCGGTCGCAGTGGCGGCAAAGCTCCTCACTCATGCGTTCGATGAGGCGCTTTGCAGTAGGGTAGCCGAGGCGCAGGTGGTGGACGCTGACTTGCAGCTCCCTGTTCTGTTTCCTCATATTTGGTGGGGGCTCCCTACGTGTCGCTCTGTCATACCAGTGCCGGCTCCGAGATGCTCCTGGTGCTGGTAGTGGGCGTCTGGTTGTCGAAGCTGCCCCCAGGTGCACCTGCCTGCGGCTAATGGCAATTGTAGTCGCAGGTTGGGCCGCAAGTGTGGCAGACTTAGCCGCCCCATCTGCCGCATCATTCCCAGGAAGGTCGATGTGGCTTGGTATCCAATTGATTGTTGCTTGCCGGCCCTGCTCGTCAAGTGAGTGTAGATCTCTTCTGATGGCGGTGAGGAGCCGGATGTTATCCTTGGGCTCCCTATGCATGATGGCCTGTATCGCCGCCCTGGAGTCGACGTGGATGACTGGAGGTTGGTGGTGTTCCAGGAGCGCATGTTGGATGGCCCTCTGGATGGCGTGGAGTTCTGCCTGTAGGATGCTGCAGTAGTCTGGGAGGCGCCAGCCGGCCGTTAGGGAGGAGTGATATATCCTGGAACCCGTGCAGCCGGCCTCGGAGTCTCTTGATCCATCAGTGTAGTACACTGCACACCCGGGATGCTCCGCTGCAGCAATGCTTGCAGCTGCCCACCGCTGCAGCACGCTCTGTGGACAGTGACGCTTGCTGGCTGGCAGGTTTGCAAGGTGGATTACGACAGGTTCTGGTGCCCATGGCGGTGGCACGGTGTACCCATCGACTGGCCGGTCGCATCCCTTGTCCTCGAGGAGCGGCATGGGCAGGAGCTCCTTTGTCACTTCCGCAGCCGACCACAACCATAGTCGGACACGGCCCCCTGCGAAGTCGCCTCGCTGACGGTCAAGGAGGTCTCTCAGCAGGCGCTCACCGCCCGGTAGCTGGATAAATTTGGCCAACCTCCTGGCAGCAACAAGGGCGATCCTGTCACTTAGGGGCTGCAGTTGGGACTCTCTGTTCAGAGTCACTGTGTTGGACCAGCCCGGGGCCCCCAGCATGACCTGAGCCGCAGCATTTTGTACAACGCTGAGGCGCTTGAGGCATGAGGGATGAGCATGGGCCAGGGTGATTGCACCATAGTCGACTAGCGAGCGCACCGCCTGCACGTAGAACATCCGGAGAATATCGTGGCTGGCACCAGTCCTAGGATTGGCCATGGCATGCATGGCCGTGACACGTTGCATGGCACACTCCCTGACATACTCTGCCTGCTTGCGGAAGGAGAGTCGGCTGTCAATCCATATACCAAGATACTGGTAACTGCAGACCCAGTCCAGGTTGATGTCTGAGATCTTCAGCCTGGTATCAGGCACCTTGGCACGAAAGATCATGGCCTTGGACTTGTCCGCCGAGATCTTGAGGTCAAGGCGACGGCAGGTGTATCTAGCAGGCTGAGATCGCGTTGGGCTTTGCGCAACAGTCCGGGCTTCCTGGGGTATTTATAGGCAGGCAGACAGGGAGGGCACAAAAAGTGGTGGAGGGTAATGGAGGTAGTAGAGATAGTGGTAGTGATAGTAGTAGTGGAGTCAGTCATAAACTATTTCATTTTATTTTTCCCCACTGTGTTCTTGTTCTTACCCTTGCGGGCCGCCAGCATCTTTGCAGTGCTCCTTTCCTAGTTTATGACTGACTCCACTACTACTACCACTACCACTATCTCTACTACCTCCATTACCCTCCACCACTTTTGTGGCCTCCCTGTCTGCCTGCCTATAAATACCCCTTCCACCTGTCCTTCGTGTTAGTGTGACTTTGTAAATGGTCCAAGTCGGGCCGAAACGTCGTCGTAAGCTCTTCTCCTTTTATATGTGCGGGTTGTGTGTTTTGTTAGATTACCTGTTGGAGTGCTCAGCATCTCCTAAAATCTAACTGTACATCCCTGGGGTGCGTGCACTAGAAACGTTCAACTCCTGCAATACAATATAACCATATGACAAATGAATTTAATAACTCATTTTTTATGGATTTGTTTTAATCATTATTTGAATTTTATTATTGTGTTTCTTCTTTTCTCTTTGCATTTTCAGTCTAATCAAGATTTAATGCTCACTCTCACCTCCTTTATAAAATCATCTGCTTCAACAGAATTACTCACCGTAAAAGCTATGAAACAAGTATCAATATCTGGCAATTTACTCTTCTCGTCATGCACATGTAACTCACAAAAAGGGACTTTCCTTATATTCTTATGGTTTTCATCCAGAACTGGTACCTCCCTCTTAGAGTCGTGATTCATTCTTTCTGCTTTTATACATTCATTTATTACGTGATTTTTCTTGAAAATAAGCCACCTATGTTATACGAAATATCTTGAATATCTACATTAGGGTAACTTGAAATCTACACAAATAAAGACACTTGTCCCTTTGGGAATCTGGTAAAGAACTCGTTAATTTAGAGCCAAATTTCCAATTGAGTCATGACTGCTGCAACACCCCGCTCTTTTTGTCGAGTCTGAAAAAAATATTGTATTAAAGCAATGAAATATGACGAGGCTAGAGCAAAGGAATTACATATTATATTTTACATTTAATGCTACCTTTGTAAAAACTATTTACTGAAAAACAATTCATTGTGTTTAAAACTCAGTAGCACTCTTAGTTGCTTAATATAAGCAACGTAAATTATGCGTTAATTATGGTATGTCAGCATTATGAAAGAACACTTATGATTTTCTGGAAAATAACTCTAGGTAATGAGCTAAATTAACATGAGAGTAAGTTATTACATTACCTGGGAAAAAATGCAATAGAATTTTTATATTTTGCTTAAGTGGTTTATCCGATAGCTCAGTATCTTAACCACTTCCACAAATCATCTATAGTTATTTCCTAGTAGTGTTTATATTATACATTAACATTAAATAATATCCATTCTGACATCAAAGAATATAATATTATTGACTGCAAGAAAGATGCGCAATTTGAAGTGAGCTTTGACCAGTGAAATCACTCAATACTCTTGGCAATAAAAATTTGTAGAAAACATTCATCAAAACAGAGTAAACCAACATAAAATAAATGTGCAGTAATAGTTAAACCTGAACATTTTTGTTATACAACACAAATCATGGTTTTTGGTGTTTTAATAATCACTAAGCTAATTCAATGATTATTAATTATTCACCACTGGGGAACAATGTACTGATTGTTCCCCCCCCAGTATTTTATCAAAGTAACCAGGGCATATATGTTAATTACCACTCAGCGTGATGTAGCCTCACAGTCATGTTGAGGTTTGTTAACAAGTATACTACGGTATATCACAGTATCCTCACACCTGACCTGCAAATACATGTCCACACTGAAGACAATGCACTATTATATAAAAATAAATTAACTTCTGGTAGAACCAATGTCAAAATCATACCGCTGGAGCCGAGGATGGTGGCTGTATGACTTTCTCATGCAATACTGTAGTGAACTGTAGATGAGAAAATAACAGTTTCATGTGTGTGTAACTCTTGTGTTTAATATGTGTAAGCCTTGAGTTAAATATGTGTAATTTTTGTTATATATATGTAACTCTTGCGTTAAATATGGGTAACTTGTGTTAAATATGTGTAACTTGTGTTAAATATCTGTAACTTCTGTTAAATATGGATTTGTTTAAAAATTAAATGTAGTAGTTATTGGTGAAATTACCGAAAATAGCAAGCAATGAGAATATTTGAGATGACTAGGTTATGTTCACCAGATACTTAATCAACACAAACAGTACCAAGACATAGATAATGAAAGGAACAGAGCGAGACGTGGAAGGCGGGGAATAATCAGAAAGTCATGGAAGTAATAGTAACAATATTAATGATAGTAATATTAATATATGCAGTGGTAGTAGTAATAGTAGTAAGAGTTGTTACTGCTTTTAATACTTGTAGAACAGCATAGTAATAGTTGAAGTAGTAACAGTAAAGATTATTTGTTTCTGTCAGGCGAGTGATTTGTGCTAATGTTTAAGTGTCGAAGAAGCAGCTCTTTATTCTGTGTAAGAGTATGCGGAATATATGTTAATACTCGAGGCTCTTATGTCTGCGGATTTCTGATGTACTACACTTGTTCATTACCAGTCACTTGATGAGTGAAATGTAACCCAATTATTGATTATGGAACATAAAAAAACGATAGACAAAATGACCTAGAAACGTCATTAACTTCTATATCAGTTTCTCGTAAACAAAATATATTTACCTTCGTCATCTCGACAATGTATTTAGGAAGCCTTAAAACGTTAAACCCAGGAGTCAAGTGAAAACCAAGAATCACTTATGTTATTACTACGTCTTTAGTAATACCTTTTCATCAAATATTTCTATTTCTACTACTACTACTATTACTACGACGACTTTGGGATTTTTCCCCACTAACGTTTTTTTCCCCTTTATATATCTGTGTCCCCCATCTCCGGCACCTCGCGTTTTTTCTTTTATATATCCTCTGAGAGTATAGTTATACCAACGCTCTTATATGGGTGTGAAGCATGGGTGGTGAATGCTGCAACAAGAAGGCTGGAGGCAGTGGAGATGTCTAAGGGAATGTGTGGTGTGAATATAATGCAGAAAATTCGTAGTTTGAAGATTAGGAGGATATACGGGATTACCAAAACTATTATCTAGAGGGCTAAGGAAGGGTTATTGAGGTGGTTCGGACATGTAGAGAGGAAGGAACGAAACATAATTACTTCGAGTGTATAAATCTATAGTGGAGAGAAGGCGATGTAGAGGTCGGTCTAGGAAAGGTTGAGTGGAGGGGGTAAAGGAAGTTTTATGTGCGAGGGGCTTGGACTTCCAGCAAGCGTGCGTGAACGTGTTAGATAGGAGCAAATGGAGACAAATGGTTTGTAGGACTTGACGTGCTGTTGGAGTGTGAGCAAGGTAACATTTATGAAGGGATTCAGGGGAAACCGGCAGGCCGGACTTGAGTTCTGGCGATGGGAAGTACAGTGAAGAAGGGGTGTTTTATAACTGTAGTGTGAGAGCGCCTCTGGCAAGACAGTGATGGAGTGAATGATGATGAAAGTTTTTCTTTTTCAGGCCAACCTACCTTGGTACGAAACGGCCTATGTGTTAATAATAATAAACAATATTCTCTCTGTCCTTGTACTGTTTGTATTGGCATAATAAAACGTCTGGTAAGCGAAACAGCCATAACTAGACATATTTGGTTTCTCCACGATCCGAGAAAGGATTCCCCTTTTAAGCAGTTTCAAAAAATTTCAAAAACAAATTGCTAAGGCCTGGTGAGAGAGGATTTCGCATTGCCACACAAAACGTCTGAGTGTAAAACTCACCATTAAACACAAACTTGCGTTACGACTTTTGGCTGCGTAATTTAAGTTAAGGTTTTTGGCTCCTAAAGGGTAAACGACCTGCCTTGTCTAGGGATCATTATATTATTTAAAATAGAAAAAGAAACCACTCTAGGGGCAACTCGTACCTTCATACAAAATATGAAGCATAAATCTAAATGGTCAATGTATTATAAGGAAGGACACAAAAACTCACCTATACAAAAATATATATTAATTGTAAATTAACACATCCAGCAACCTATTCTACTACATACCAAAATCACACACCAATACTCCTTTACTCACTCACACTAGCTCACTAGCACACTGCTACTAGTGAATAAAATAAAATATATAACACATTTATAAACAAGGAGGTTCCATAGTTCCATGGCTTCTGCAGGGAAAACACCATACAGTATACTCTCCCAAAACTTAAACAGGCCTCTGCACACTAGTGCCTTACAGGTAAACATGAGAGCACTTAAAACAATAAAATAACATATGGTATCAACTTACAAAAAAAACATCCCTTCAAAAAACAAACCGTAACGTCTTAGGACATCTTGTTGCAGGTGCTGAGCTCAACGTACTGCCGGACACACCATGCCCAGCTCTTCTAGGGCTACCACCTGCAGCTCACAAAACTGCCGTTCCCATTAGCCCCCCTGGGGCGGGGAAGATGGCAGACCAGAGGCCTAGCTTCTCCCTACGAGCCCCGTGAGGGCGGGGAATGTGGCTAGGAATGGGGACAGTTGGTCCCACCGATGAGGAGGTACTTGTACCTCCTCCCATGGCAGACATTAGTCTGAGATACTCCCGAGACAGGGAGCCAAGGCCGGGCCACCACTTGGAAAAGACCCGGGCCGGGAGAGTCCCGGCGAATCAAGAAGAAGAAGAAGGAATAATATGCGTCCGGTATCAAAACAAATCACGGAAAATGGCATTGTATATGGAGTATTTTTTTATACAATACTCACCAATACACTACGTAATACATGTCATCAACAGTACAAAGTTAAATAAGTTCAATGATTCTTGGGACAGGCAATGGTAAATCGTAATTGGTGCGGTCATCAGAGAGGATGACCGCACCAACTGGGATTTGTATGAACAACAAAGTGACTTCAAGAGTAACAATATTGTAATTATTTAAGTCGGTCATAGTGCTTAATATATTAAAAATATATTACTCTTTAACATTATATAAATTTTGCTAAAAATTGGGCTAAATATATCGACAAGTCATATAGGTAACACTGGTCTACATGATTTTTTTATTGACTCTATGGTATCTTTTCCGGTATATATATGGAACATATGATCATTGTGTTTTATTTATTTTAATATCAGAGGTCAAGTTACGGAATGCTTCTTCGATAACATAATAAATGAGAAGTGGGATATTACCAATTAAAATGCTTACATTATATTGAATTAAATGTTAAATCTAATATATTTTTCTTTATTTTCAGATTACGTATTAATATGTCGAGAGGCTGCATAAATTCACCCTTCAGATTCCCGGAGCAACATTACTCCTTTATTGAAGCGCTGCTACTTTGCTTATTTTGGCTGCAAACTTGGAGACCAGGACAAACCATTTGCACCACACAAAACTTGCAAGAGTTGCATACAAATGGTATGGTGGGAGAAGATGAACCAACATGATGACTGCTACTTTTGTATGACTAAAGTAGCTGGATTCAACAAGACTAAAGATCGTATAATATACCCAAATATTCCTTCAGAAATAAGGCCTGTGCCACACTCTGAAAATATTTTTGTACCTGTGCCACCTGAGACATGGCAAATTTCACCAGTCTGATACCAGTGTTTTTGAAGAGATGGAAGTAGACTATGAACCACCAACAAATGACGATCCCAAACCCTTCAACCAAGTTGAGCTCAATGACTTGGTGAGATACCTTAATTAACCTTCCAAAAGAAGGTGCACAGTTACTTGGCTCTAGACTGAAGGAACACAGGCTTCTAGCTCCTGGAACAACATTCGCTTGGTACCGTCACCGTGAAGCGGAATTCACTCAGATCTTTGACAAAGAGGAATCTTTATTTTCTGTTCAAACATTTCTGGCCTTATTTAACACATGGGGATGTCATACAAAGCAGATGAAATGAGACACTTTATTGATTCTTCTAAAAGAAGTTTAAAGACTGTATTTCTCTACAATGGAAACACAGCTGCATTTGTGCCAATTGGCCATAGCGTCCAAATGTCAGAAACTTACGCAAATATGAAAACAGTAATATCTGCAATCAAGTGCAATCAAGGACACATGACCATAACACCAGACACAGATCACTCCTCGATGTTCCCCGTGTCCATCTAACACTATGTAAAAACTCAATGCATATAAAAGGCACGAAAATTTGGAATTCATTACCTGTCATTGCCAAGGAAACCCTGCCTGTACCCTAATTCAAAACGATGCTAAAAAAACACCTTCTCACCCAAACCTAAATGCTCAATATCAAACATTCCCAACGAAGTAGAATAATCACTTAAATGTACAAAACTTACTAATCACTTAAATGTACAAAACTTACTAATCACTTAAATGTAAAAACCTGTTATGAATAATACATACTAAGCTAACTGTTTCCATAACATTTACATTATAATGACCACGTAAACTGTAACTGCAATGCAATTAATTGTTTTAAATTGTTATCTAACTCAATTAGTTGCATTGTTACAATTAATTGATATGTTCAACTTATATTCAAACTTTATAACTTAGATACACAATTATACTTATTTTATAAATTATCAACCATAACTTTTTACCATGTAGTCTACAATTAAGTAGTCCTAAGAATGCCCGCAATGTACAGCATATTAGGGGCTTTTGGCATGTACATCTCATTAATATATATGTATCTTGTCTACTCAACCATGTATCACTGTACCATGTCTCAATAAAGTATTATTATTATTTTTTTTTTTATTATTATTATTATTATTATTATTATTATTATTATTATTATTATTAAGTACCAGAATCACAATTTTCTCATGTGTGGTGATTTAAAAGTTATTGCTCTCCTACTAGTATCCCTGATTTCTGTGTCTTTGGGACAGTAGGGCAGACAGCCAGCACTATGAACAAAAAGACTGGCCACCAAGAACCAACTTCTTTCCCGGAAATCAAAATGTGAAAGCTCTGTTCAGAGTCACTGTGTTGGTCCAGCCCGGGGCCCCCAGCATGACCCGAGCCGCAGCATTTTGTACAACGTTGAGGCGCTTGAGGCATGAGGGATGAGCATGGGCCAGGGTGATTGCACCATAGTCGACTAGCGAGCGCACCGCCTGCACGTAGAACATCCGGAGAATATCGTGGCTGGCACCAGTCCTAGGATTGGCCATGGCATGCATGGCCGTGACACGTTGCATGGCACACTCCCTGACATACTCTGCCTGCTTGCGGAAGGAGAGTCGGCTGTCAATCCATATACCAAGATACTGGTAACTGCAGACCCAGTCCAGGTTGATGTCTGAGATCTTCAGCCTGGTATCAGGCACCTTGGCACGAAAGATCATGGCCTTGGACTTGTCCGCCGAGATCTTGAGGTCAAGGCGACGGCAGGTGGTATCTAGCAGGCTGAGATCGCGTTGGGCTTTGCGCAACAGTCCGGGCTTCCTGGGGTATTTATAGGCAGGCAGACAGGGGAGGGCACAAGAAAGTGGTGGAGGGGTAATGGAGGTAGTAGAGATAGTGGTAGTGATAGTAGTAGTGGAGTCAGTCATAAACTATTTCATTTTATTTTTCCCCACTGTGTTCTTGTTCTTACCCTTGCGGGCCGCCAGCATCTTTGCAGTGCTCCTTTCCTAGTTTATGACTGACTCCACTACTACTACCACTACCACTATCTCTACTACCTCCATTACCCCTCCACCACTTTTTTGTGGCCTCCCCTGTCTGCCTGCCTATAAATACCCCTTCCACCTGTCCTTCGTGTTAGTGTGACTTTGTAAATGGTCCAAGTCGGGCCGAAACGTCGTCGTAAGCTCTTCTCCTTTTATATGTGCGGGTTGTGTGTTTTGTTAGATTACCTGTTGGAGTGCTCAGCATCTCCTAAAATCTAACTGTACATCCCTGGGGTGCGTGCACTAGAAACGTTCAACTCCTGCAATACAATATAACCATATGACAAATGAATTTAATAACTCATTTTTTATGGATTTGTTTTAATCATTATTTGAATTTTATTATTGTGTTTCTTCTTTCTCTTTGCATTTTCAGTCTAATCAAGATTTAATGCTCACTCTCACCTCCTTTATAAAATCATCTGCTTCAACAGAATTACTCACCGTAAAAGCTATGAAACAAGTATCAATATCTGGCAATTTACTCTTCTCGTCATGCACATGTAACTCACAAAAAGGGACTTTCCTTATATTCTTATGGTTTTCATCCAGAACTGGTACCTCCCTCTTAGAGTCGTGATTCATTCTTTCTGCTTTTATACATTCATTTATTACGTGATTTTTCTTGAAAATAAGCCACCTATGTTATACGAAATATCTTGAATATCTACATTAGGGTAACTTGAAATCTACACAAATAAAGACACTTGTCCCTTTGGGAATCTGGTAAAGAACTCGTTAATTTAGAGCCAAATTTCCAATTGAGTCATGACTGCTGCAACACCCCGTTCTTTTTGTCGAGTCTGAAAAAAATATTGTATTAAAGCAATGAAATATGACGAGGCTAGAGCAAAGGAATTACATATTATATTTTACATTTAATGCTACCTTTGTAAAAACTATTTACTGAAAAACAATTCATTGTGTTTAAAACTCAGTAGCACTCTTAGTTGCTTAATATAAGCAACGTAAATTATGCGTTAATTATGGTATGTCAGCATTATGAAAGAACACTTATGATTTTCTGGAAAATAACTCTAGGTAATGAGCTAAATTAACATGAGAGTAAGTTATTACATTACCTGGGGAAAAAAATGCAATAGAATTTTTATATTTTGCTTAAGTGGTTTATCCGATAGCTCAGTATCTTAACCACTTCCACAAATCATCTATAGTTATTTCCTAGTAGTGTTTATATTATCCATTAATATTAAATAATATCCATTCTGACATCAAAGAAAGATGCTCAATTTGAAGTGAGCTTTGACCAGTGAAATCACTCAATACTCTTGGCAATAAAAATTTGTGAAAACATTCATCAAAACAGAGTAAACCAACATAAAATAAATGTGCAGTAATAGTTAAACCTGAACATTTTTGTTATACAACACAAATCATGGTTTTGGTTTTAATAATCACTAACTAATTCAATGATTATTAATTATTCACCACTGGGGAACAATGTACTGATTGTTCCCCCAGTATTTTATCAAAGTAACCAGGGCATATATGTTAATTACCACTCAGCGTGATGTAGCCTCACAGTCATGTTGAGGTTTGTTAACAAGTATACTACGGTATATCAAGTATCCTCACACCTGACCCTGCAAATACATGTCCACACTGAAGACAATGCACTATTATATAAAAATAAATTAACTTCTGGTAGAACCAATGTCAAAATCATACCGCTGGAGCCGAGGATGGTGGCTGTATGACTTTCTATGCAATACTGTAGTGAACTGTAGATGAGAAAATAACAGTTTCATGTGTGTGTAACTCTTGTGTTTAATATGTGTAAGCCTTGAGTTAAATATGTGTAATTTTTGTTATATATATGTAACTCTTGCGTTAAATATGGGTAACTTGTGTTAAATATGTGTAACTTGTGTTAAATATCTGTAACTTCTGTTAAATATGGATTTGTTTAAAAATTAAATGTAGTAGTTATTGGTGAAATTACCGAAAATAGCAAGCAATGAGAATATTTGAGATGACTAGGTTATGTTCACCAGATACTTAATCAACACAAACAGTACCAAGACATAGATAATGAAAGGAACAGAGCGAGACGTGGAAGGCGGGGAATAATCAGAAAGTCATGGAAGTAATAGTAACAATATTAATGATAGTAATATTAATATATGCAGTGGTAGTAGTAATAGTAGTAAGAGTTGTTACTGCTTTTAATACTTGTAGAACAGCATAGTAATAGTTGAAGTAGTAACAGTAAAGATTATTTGTTTCTGTCAGGGAGTGATTTGTGCTAATGTTTAAGTGTCGAAGAAGCAGCTCTTTATTCTGTGTAAGAGTATGCGGAATATATGTTAATACTCGAGGCTCTTATGTCTGCGGATTTCTGATGTACTACACTTGTTCATTACCAGTCACTTGATGAGTGAAATGTAACTCCAATTATTGATTATGGAACATAAAAAACGATAGACAAAATGACCTAGAAACGTCATTAACTTCTATATCAGTTTCTCGTAAACAAAATATATTTACCTTCGTCATCTCGACAATGTATTTAGGAAGCCTTAAAACGTTAAACCCAGGAGTCAAGTGAAAACCAAGAATCACTTATGTTATTACTACGTCTTTAGTAATACCTTTTCATCAAATATTTCTATTTCTACTACTACTACTATTACTACGACGACTTTGGGATTTTTCCCCACTAACGTTTTTTTCCCCTTTATATATCCTGTGTCCCCATCTCCGGCACCTCGGTTTTTTCTTTATATATCCTCTGAGAGTATGGTTATACCAACGTTTATATGGGTGTGAAGCATGGGTGGTGAATGCTGCAACAAGAAGGCTGGAGGCAGTGGAGATGTCTAAGGGAATGTGGGTGTGAATATAATGCAGAAAATTCGTAGTTTGAAGATTAGGAGGATATACGGATTACCAAACTATTATCTAGAGGGCTAAGGAAGGGTTATTGAGGTGGTTCGGACATGTAGAGAGGAAGGAACGAAACAGAATTACTTCGAGTGTATAAATCTATAGTGGAGAGAAGGCGATGTAGAGGTCGGTCTAGGAAAGGTTGAGTGGAGGGGGTAAAGGAAGTTTTATGTGCGAGGGGCTTGGACTTCCAGCAAGCGTGCGTGAACGTGTTAGATAGGAGCAAATGGAGACAAATGGTTTTTAGGACTTGACGTGCTGTTGGAGTGTGAGCAAGGTAACATTTATGAAGGGATTCAGGGGAAACCGGCAGGCCGGACTTGAGTTCTGGCGATGGGAAGTACAATGCCTGCCCTCTGAAGGAGGGGTGTTCTATAACTGTAGTGTGAAAGCGCCTCTGGCAAGAGAGTGATGGAGTGAATGATGATGAAAGTTCTTCTTTTTGAGGCCAACCTACCTTGGTAGGAAACGGCCTATGTGTTAATAATAATAAATTATATTCTCTCTGTCCTTGTACTGTTTGTATTGGCATAATAAAACGTCTGGTAAGCGAAACAGCCATAACTAGACATATGTTGGTTTCTCCACGATCCGAGAAAGGATTCCCCTTTTAAGCAGTTTCAAAAAATTTCAAAAACAAATTGCTAAGGACTGGTGAGAGAGGATTTCGCATTGCCACACAAAACGTCTGAGTGTAAACTCACCATTAAACACAAACTTGTGTTACGACTTTGGCTGCAATGTAAGTTAAGGTTTTTGGCTCCCAAAGGGTAAACGACCTGCCTTGTCTAGGTTAATTATATTATTTAAATAGAAAAGAAACCACTCTAGGGGAACTGTACCTTCATACAAAATATGAAGCATAAATCTAAATGGTCAATGATTATAAGGAAGGACACAAAACTCACCTATACAAAAATATATATTAATTGTAAATTAAAACATTCCCAAACCCATTCTACTACATACCAAAATCACAAAACTACTCCTTTACTCCTCACACTAGCTCACTAGCACACTGCTACTAGTGAGTAAAATAAAATATATAACACATTTATAAACAAGGAGGTTCCATAGTTCCATGGCTTCTGCGGGGAAAACACCATACAGTATACTCTCCCAAAACTTAAACAGGCCTCTCACACTATTTGCCTTACAGGTAAACATGAGAGCACTTAAAACAATAAAATAACATATGGTACCCAACTTACAAAAAAGCATCCCTTCAAAAACAAACCGTGACGTCTTAGGACATCTTGTTGCAGGTGCTGAGCTCAATACTGCCGGACACCATGCAGCTCTTCTGGGCTCCACCTGCAGCTCACAAAACTGCGTTCCCATTAGCCCCCTGGGGCGGGAAGATGGCAGACCAGAGGCCTAGCTTCTCCCTACGGGCCCCGTGAGGGCGGGGAATGTGGCTAGGAATGGGGACAGTTGGTCCCACCGATGAGGAGGTACTGTACCTCCTCCCATGGAGACATTAGTCTGAGATACTCCCGAGACAGGAGCCAAGGCCGGGCCACCACTTGGAAAAGACCCGGGCCGGGAGAGTCCCGGCGAATCAAGAAGAAGAAGAAGGAATAATATGCGTCCGGTATCAAAACAAATCACGGAAAATGGCATTGTATATGGAGTATTTTTTGTTATACAATACTCACCAATACACTACGTAATACTTGTCATCAACAGTACAAAGTTTAATAAGTTCAATGATTCTTGGGACAGGCAATGGTAAATCGTAATTGCTGCGGTCATCAAAGAGTATGACCGCACCAACTGGGATTTGTATGAACAACAAAGTGACTTCAAGAGTAACAATATTGTAATTATTTAAATCAGTCATGGTGCTTAATATATTAAAAATATATTACTCTTTTACATTATATAAATTTTGCTAAAAATTGGGCTAAATATATCGACAGGTCATATAGGTAACACTGGTCTACATGATTTTTTATTGACTCTATGGTATCTTTTCCGGTATATATATGGAAAATAGTGGGATATTACCAATTAAAATGCTTACATTATATTGAATTAAATGTTAAATCTAATATATTTTTCTTTATTTTCAGATTACGTATTAATATGTCTAGAGGCTGCATAAATTCACCCCTTCAGATTCCCGGAGCAGCATTACTCCTTTACTTAGCTTATTTTGGCTGCAAACTTGGAGACCAGGACAAACCATTTGCACCACACAAAACTTGCAAGAGTTGCATACAAATGGTATGGTGGGAGAAGATGAACCAACATGATGACTGCTACTTTTGTATGACTAAAGTAGCTGGATTCAACAAGACTAAAGATCGTATAATATACCCAAATATTCCTTCAGCAATAAGGCCTGTGCCACACTCTGAAAATATTCTTGTACCTGTGCCTCCTGAGACATGGCAAATTTCACCAGTCTGATACCAGTGTTTTTAAAGAGATGGAAGTAGACTATGAACCACCAACAAATGACGATCCCAAACCCTTCAACCAAGTTGAGCTCAATGACTTGGTGAGAGACCTTAACCTTCCAAAATAAAGTGCACAGTTACTTGGCTCTAGACTGAAGGAACACAGGCTTCTAGCTCCTGAAACAACATTCGCTTGGTACCGTCACCGTGAAGCGGAATTCACTCAGATCTTTGACAAAGAGGAATCTTTAGTTTTCTGTTCAAATATTTCTGGCCTTATTTAACACATGGGGATGTCATACAAAGCAGATGAAATGAGACACTTTATTGATTCTTCTAAAAGAAGTTTAAAGGCTGTATTTCTCTACAATGGCAACACAGCTGCATCTGTGCCAATTGGCCATAGCGTCCAAATGTCAGAAATTACGCAAATATGAAAACAGTAATATCTGCAATCAAGTGCAATCAAGGACACATGACCATAACACCAGACACAGATCACTCCTCGATGTTCCCCGTGTCCATCTAACACTATGTAAAAACTCAATGCATATAAAAGGCACGAAAATTTGGAATTCATTACCTGTCATTGCCAAGGAAACCCTGCCTGTACCCTAATTCAAAACGATGCTAAAAAAACACCTTCTCACCCAAACCTAAATGCTCAATATCAAACATTCCCAACGAAGTAGAATAATCACTTAAATGTACAAAACTTACTAATCACTTAAATGTAAAAACCTGTTATGAATAATACATACTAAGCTAACTGTTTCCATAACATTTACATTATAATGACCACGTAAACTGTAACTGCAATGCAATTAATTGTTTTAAATTGTTATCTCACTCAATTAGTTGCATTGTTACAATTAATTGATATGTTCAACTTATATTCAAACTTTATAACTTAGATACACAATTATACTTATTTTATAAATTATCAACCATAACTTTTTACCATGTAGTCTACAATTAAGTAGTCCTAAGAATGCCCGCAATGCACAGCATATTAGGGGCTTTTGGCATGTACATCTCATTAATATCTATGTATCTTGTCTACTCAACCATGTATCACTGTACCATGTCTCAATAAAGTATTATTATTATTATTTTTATTATTATTATTATTATTATTATTATTATTATTATTATTATTAAGTACCAGAATCACAATTTTCTCATGTGTGGTGATTTAAAAGTTATTGCTCTCCTACTAGTATCCCTGATTTCTGTGTCTTTGGGACAGTAGGGCAGACAGCCAGCACTATGAACAAAAAGACTGGCCACCAAGAACCAACTTCTTTCCCGGAAATCAAAATGTGAAAGCTGTGCCACTAGTTGACCCCAAGAAAATTCTGCTGTCACCACTCCACATCAAATTTAGGTTTACGAAAATTTTTGTGAAGGCCTTGAACGAGAATGGAACTGCTTTCAAGTACCTGGAGTCAAAGTTTCCTCGTATAAGTGAAGGCAAGCTAAAGACAGGAATCTCTGTTGGCCCTCATATTCGGGAATTGATGAAAGACAAGCATTTTGATGAAGCATTAGCAGGTGTCGAGGTGAATGCCTGGTTTCATATATATATATATATATATATATATATATATATATATATATATATATATATATATATATATATATATATATATATATATATATATATGTCGTGCCGATTAGGTAAAACTTGCGATTTTGGCTTAAATAGCAACGCTCACCTTGCCATATAAGACAAGTGAAAATTTGTGTATGCAATAATTTCGCCAAAATCATTCTGAACATATCGAAAAAAATATATCTCATTGTGTTTGTTTATTATTAAATTATTGTTAACGTATCTAAAATATATTTAGTTGGGTTAGGGTAAATTAAATTGCGCTTGTTGTAATAAGGTTAGGTAGGTTTTTAAAGTTTCTCTTGGTACAAAATTATAAATTCTTACATTAACATAAATGAAAAAAATATATCTTTAAATGTATAAGAGAAAATTTTAGAAAGGACTTAATTTTAGATGAGTTCTTGCTAATTGACCAGTTTTACCTAATCGGCACGACATATATATATATACCCTATTTCCAAACCAATACTTTCCTATATCCTTTCTAAATCTAAACTTATCTAACTTGAATCCATTATTGCGGGTTCTCTCTTGGAGAGATACCCTCAAGACCTTATTTATATCCCCCTTTGTTAGTACCCATTTTCCACTTGTATACCTCGATCATGTCTCCCCTCATTCTACGTCTTACAAGTGAATGTAATTTTAGGCTCTTCAATCTTTCTTCGTAAGGAAGATTTCTAATGCTATGTATTAATTTAGTCATTCTACGCTGAATGTTTTCTAACGAATTTATGTCCATTCTGTAATATGGAGACCAGAACTGAACTGCGTAATCAAGGTGAGGCCTTACTAACGATGTATAAAGCTGTAATATAACCTCTGGACTTCTGTTGCTTACACTTCTTGATATAAATCCAGTAATCTATTTGCCTTATTACGTACGCTTAGGCATTGCTGTCTTGGTTTAAGGTTGCTGCTTACCATCACCCCCTAGTCTTTCTCGCAATCTGTATGGCTAAGTTCTACGTTATTTAACTTATAAGTGCTTGGGTTATGGACACTCCCGAGCTTCAGAACCTTGCATTTATCTACATTGAACTGCATCTGCCACTTTTCTGACCACGAATTAAGTTTGTCTAAATCTTCCTGAAGTTCTATGACATCTATGTTTGAATTAATTATCCTACCTATCTTCGTGTCGTCGGCGAATTTGCTCATATCACTAGTAATTCACTCGTCAAGGTCATTGATATATATTATAAATAACAACGGGCCTAATACTGATCCCTGTGGAACACCACTTGTTACAAGTCCCCATTCGGATTTAACCCCATTTATGCACACTCTCTGCTTCCTATTGGTGAGCCATGACTCGATCCATGACAGCACTTTTCAAATAATGCCATGAGCTGCCACTTTCTTTAACAGTCTCTGGTGCAGTACTCTATCAAAAGCCTTACTAAAGTCTAAATAAACAATATAGAATTCATTATCGTGATCAACAGCCTCAAAAGCTTTAATGAAGAAGGTTAATAAATTAGATAGGCAGGAACGGCCCCTCGTGAATCCATGCTGAGTATCATTAATCAAATTATGGTTATCTAGATGGCTTCTAATAATATCAGCTATAATTCACTCTAGTAATTTGCCTACAATTGAGGTTAGGCTTATTGGGCTTATTGGCTAATTACATTAGCCAACTTCCACATATCAGACACTACACCTGTTTGAAGAGATAAATTAAAAATGTTAGATAATGGTTCACAGAGTTACATTTTGCATTCCTTAAGAACCCTTGCAAAAAGCTCATCAGGACCCGGCGATTTATTTTGTTTCAGTCGGTCTAGTTGTTTCATAACCATTTCGCTAGTGACTGTGACATTACATAATTTATCTTCTTCTGGGCCTCTGTAAAAATTAATTACTGGGATATTATTAATGTCTTCCTGTGTGAAAACCGAGAGAAAATAATTATTAAAAATAGAGCACATATAATTATCCTTGTCAGTAAGATGCCCAGAGTTATTTTTAAGGGGACCTATCTTATCTCTAACTTTTGTTCTATAAACCTGGAAAAAAACTTTTTGGGTTAGTTTTTGAATCTCTAGCAACTTTAATTTCATAGTCCCGTTTAGCTTTTCTTATCCCCTTTTTAACGTCCCTCTAATTGTTAGTATACTGATTTATAAGATGACCCTCACCTCTTTTTATGCGCCTATAAATTCCTTTCTTCTGCCCTAAAAGATACTTAAGCCTATTATTCATCCATTTTGAGTTATTTCTACTTGATCTAATTTCTTTATACGGGATAAATGTTCTTTGGGCTTCCTGTATAGTGTTAAGAAAACTGTCATATTGATAGCTCTCTTCGTTACCCCAGTCCACAGTTGATAAGTGTTCCCTAAGTCCATTATAATATGCTAAGCGAAAATCTGGGACCGTTACTGAATTATCCCTACTATCATACATCCATTCAATGCTAAAGGTAATTGACTTGTGGTCGCTTGAGCCGAGTTCCTCTGTAATTTGTAAATTATTAACAAGGGTTTCCTTGCTTGCCAGAACCAAGTCAAGTAGGTTATTTCCCCTTGTAGGTTCTGTCACAAACTGCTTCAAAAAACAATCCTGAACTACTTCTAAAAAGTTGTTAGATTCTAAATTCCCTGTCAAGAAATTCCAATCAATCTGACTAAAGTTAAGTCCCTAGAATTACTACGTTATCGTGCCTTGTGGCCTTAACAATTTCCTCCCAAAGTAGTCTCCTTGTTCCCTATCTAAGTTTAGGGGACGGTAAATCACGCCTAAAATCAATTTTTCACACCCCTCTGAAAATTCTATCCAGACAGACTCTGTATGTGTTATTTCAGACTTTATACCCGTTTTTATGCAACAGTTTAAATGATCACGGACATAGAGTGCCACCCCACCCCCCATCCCGATACTTCTGTCTACTTGGAACATTTTAAAATCCTGAATGTGACATTCGGCAGGCATGTCCCGATTTTTCATATTAAACCATATCTCAGTTACTGCAAAAACATCAATATTACCAGTACTTGCAAATAATCTCAACTCGTCCATCTTATTCCTAGCACTACGACTATTGGTGTAATATACACTTAAAGACCCTCCTTTCTTTTACCCTTCCTGCTCATTTCTGTTTTCCACTATACCTATTACTGTCCTTGTCACCTAGTGCCACTGACTTTCCAATATCCACCTTATTCTGTCTATTACTAGTTCCCCTAGAATTTATAACATTACTACATTGGGACTTCACTGTTTCCCCCCCCATAACCCATACCACTAACTTTTTCTAGTTTAAAGCCCTAACAGCTACCTCCACTGCAGTTGCCAGTGCCCCCACCCCAGACCTAGATAAGTGAACCCCATCCCTGGCATACATGTCATTTCTGCCATAGAAGAGGTCCCAGTTGTCAATAAATGTTACTGCATTTTCCTTACAGTATTTGTCCAGCCGGCAATTGACACCAATTGCCCTGGACAACCATTCACATCCAACTCCCCTCCTTGGCAAAACACCACATATGACAGGGTTCCCACCCTTCTTCCTAATTCTGTCTATTGCTGACCTATAGCTGCTAATCAGCTCCTCACTCCTACGTCTGCCAACATCGTTGCCTCCAGCACTTAGACAGATACTAGGATTGCTCCCATTTCCTCTCATGATGTCGTCCAGACGGCTAACAATATCCTGCATCCCAGCCCTTGGATAACATACCCTCTGCCTCCTATTCCTATCCTTTAGACAAAATTCCCTATCCATAAACCTAATCTGACTATCCCCAACTAAAACAATGTTCTTACCTCGACTGGTGGTGTGCATGACGTTCTCGACGGTCTTTGTAGAGATGGTCATCGCTGGGATGTCTTCACATTCGTCTGCTAACAAGGAAAAAGAGTTGCTGGTTTTCACAGCAGTCTCCTGGACCTTCTTCAACTTCAGCTTCATCCCTTCAGAACCGACTAACATCCATTTGTTGGTCTGATCATCGGCGACATTGTTCCGGGGATAATCCTTGCATATACCCTTCAATAGTTGAATTTCTCTTCTAGCTTTCGTTAATTCTGCCTTAAGTTGGAGATATAGCTGCTTTAGCGAGGGAAACCATCATCCAATCTCAGGTAGCTAAGAACGGAAGCACAGTAGAAAAGTCTCAACAGAGAGTGTCTTGTGCAGCGCTCTTTCCTTCTTAAGAGGATGTAAGGCCTCACCTAGATTACGCAGCTCAGTTCTGGTCTCCATATTACAGAATGGATAATAATTCGTTAGAAAACATTCAGCGTAGAATGACTAAATTAATACATAGCATTAGAAATCTTCCGTATGAAGAAAGATTGAAGACCCTAAAATTACATTCACTTGTAAGACGAAGAATGAGGGGAGACATGATCGAGGTATACAAGTGGAAAATTGGTATTAACAAAGGGGATATAAATAAAGTCTTGATAATATCTCACCAAGAGAGAACCCGCAATAATGGATTCAAATTAGATAAGTTTAGATTTAGAAAGGATATAGGAAAGTGGAAAAATAAGCAGTATAATGTGATCCTTTATTGACAACGTTTCGCCCACACAGTGGGCTTTATCTAGTCACAGACTGGCTTTATCGAGTCTGTGACTCTATAAAGCCCACTGCGTTGGCGAAACGTTGTCAATAAAGGATCACATTATAAGAACATAAGAATGGAGGAACACTGCAGAAGGCCTACTGGCCCATACAAGGCAGGTCCTTATCAAAACCACCACTACCTAAGAATTTACTCCCGTACTCACGACACCAATCAAACCCAGCCCCTCCCACTCATATATTTGTCCAATCTCTTTTTAAAGCCACCCAAGGTCCTAGCCTCTATCACCCTACTCGGAAGATTGTTCCACACATCTACAACTTTGTTCGAGAACCAGTACTTGCCTATGTCCTTTCTAAATCTAAATTTATCCAATTTAAATCCGTTATTTCTGGTTCTTACTTGGTTCGATATCCTCAGTATTTTATTAATATCTCCTTTGTTTATGCCCATCATCCACTTGTACACCTCGATGATATCTTCCCTCATTCTACGTCTCTCCAGAGAGTGGAGATTCAACGCTCTAAGTCTATCTTCATACGGGAGATTTCTTATACTGTAAATCATTTTAGTCATTCTTCTTTGTATGTTCTCCAATGAATCTATATCCATCCTGTAGTAAGGAGACCAAAACTGAGCTGCATAATCAAATGAGGTCTCACTAGTGATGTATAGAGCTGTAAAATAACTTTTGGACTTCTGTTGCTTATACTTCTTGAAATAAATCCTAGTAATCTGTTAGCCTTATTGCGCACACTTAGGCACTGTTGTCTTGGCTTTAGATTCCTGCACCATGACTCCCAAGTCTTTTCACATTCTGTATGATCAAGCTCTACTTCACCTAGTTTATAAATTCGAGGGATATTTTCATTACCAAGGACTAGTACCTTACACTTGTCCACATTGAACTTCATCTGCCACTTTTCAGACCAAGACATTAATTTGTCCAAATCCTCCTGGAGTTCACTGGTATCCTCCTCAGAATGAATCATACGGCCTATTTTTGTATCATCAGCAAATTTACTCATGTCACTTGCAATTCCTTCATCAAGGTCATTTATGTAAATTATGAACAACAATGGGCCTAAAACTGATCCATGTGGAACGCCACTAGTGACTAATCCCCATTCAGATTTGACCCCATTAATGGAAGCTCTCTGCTTTCTATTGGTAAGCCATGCCTCTATCCATGCTAGAACTTTACCTCCTATACCATGAGCTGCCAGCTTTCTTAAGAGTCTCTTGTGAGGTACTCTATCGAAGGCCTTACTGAAATCCAAGTAAACTATATCATATTCTTTATCACTGTCTACTGCCTCAAATGTTTTATTGAAAACGTCAGTAAATTTGTTAGCAGGAACGACCTCTGTGAACCCATGCTGAGATTCATTAATCAAATTATGTTCTTCAAGGTGACTTCTAATAATATCAGCTATAATTGATTCTAATAATTTGCCTACTATAGATGTGAGGCTTATTGGACGGTAATTTGATGGAATTGCTTATCCCTGATTTGAATATAGGAACTACATTAGCTATCTTCCACATCTCTGGCACAATACCAGTTAGGATGGACGTATTAAACACATTCGTTAATGGCTGACTAAGTTCCATCTTGCATTATTTAAGTACCCTGGAAAACAACTCGTCGGGTCCCGGGACTTATTTTGCTTCATTTATCTATCTGTTTGATAACCATGTCCTCGTGACAGTAATATTAGTTAACTTGAATTCTTCAGGAACTGAATAATTGTTAATTTCTGGAATCTCATTTACGTCTTCTTGTGTAAAGACTGACAAAAAATAGTCGTTATCCGTCAGCTGTCCATTCCCAATTTTCAGAGGTCCTACCTTTTCCCTCACCTTCGTCATATACACTTGAAAGAACCCTTTGGATTAGTCTTTGATTCATTAGCAACCTTAATCTCATAGTCACGTTTAGCCTTTCTAATCCCTTTTTACTTTCTTTTCAACTGAACATATTGGTCAATAAGGTTAACATCTCCTCTTTTGATGCGCCTATAAATTCCTCTTTCTCTCCTTATATATGTTTTAGCCTCCTGTTAATCCATTTGGGATCGTTATTATTTGACCTAAATTCTCTCTGGGGAATAAATATACTCTGTGCATTGTACATTATTAAGAAAAAATCATAAACGCAGATCCCATCGTAATCGTTAGCTAGATTACCCCAGTCGAGATTAGACAGGTGTTCTCTAAGTCCAGTATAGTCAGCAGAACGAAAATCAGGAACTTTACCGTATTATCCCTATTCTCGTACTCCCAGTAATATTAAAAGTATGGATTTGTGATCACTTGCGCCAAGCTCTTCAGTGATCTCCAGATTATTTACAAGGGTTTCTTTATTTGACAAGACTAGGTCGAGCAAATTATTACCTCTGGTAGGTCCGTACACACTGCTTCAGAAAACAGTCCTGAACTACTTCCATAAAGTCACTGGACTCCAGATTACCGGTCAAAGAAGTCCAGTCAATTTGACTAAAGTTAAAATCCCTACTATCACTACGTTATTGTGCTAGAAGCCCTAACAATTTCGTCCCAAAGAAGTCTCCTCTATCGTGATCCAAGCCTGAGGTCGGTATATTACACCTAAATCAGTTTTTCTTGACCTTCTAGAAACTCTACCCAAACAGATTCTGTTAATGATCCATCTATTTTTATGCCTGTTTTTATGCAGCAATTTATATTTTCTCGTACATAAATGCAACTCCACCCCTTTCCCATTATATCTATCTACATGGAACAACTTAAACCCCTGAATATGACACTCAGCAATCATATCCCGACTCTTTTATTATACCATGTTTCAGTTATTGCAATGACATCAAAGTTCCCAGCACATGCTACCAAACGTAATTCGTTAATTTTATTTCTGGCGCTTCGACAGTTAGTATAAAATACATTGAGATGTATCTTCTTGTGAACCTTTTTCAGCTTTTGTTTTACACAATTTCTGTTACATACCCTGTACATTACTGTTATTGTTAAGATTTGATGCAGCTATCAATATTTTGCCCTCATTATTCACCATTCCTAAACCCATACCTCTAACTAATCCTAGTTTAAAGCCCTAACAACATCCTCAACTGAGCTAGAGAGAAATTCCACACCTGCCCTGGATAAGTGAACCCCATCTCTGGCATACATGTCATTTCGGCCATAGAAGTGGTCCCAGTTGTCAATGAATGGGACTGCATTATCTTACAGTGTTTGTCCAGCCAGCAATTTATACCACCGCTCTGGACAGCCATTCATTTCAACACTCCTTCTTGGCAAAATGCCACATATAACAGGGCTCCCCTTCTTCCTAATTATGTTATTGCTGTCCTTACCTACTAACTAAATCCTCCTTCTACGCTTGCTACATCATTGCCTCCAGCAATGAGGCAGATAATAGGATTGATCCCATTACCTGTTCATGATGTTGTCAAGCCGACTAACAATTCTCCATCCCAGCCCCAGGAAAGCAAACCCTCTGTCTCCTACTCCTATCCTTCAAGCAGAAGCCCTATCCATATACTAACTTGGCTATCCCCAACAACAACAATGTTTTTACCTTCCTTGTGTACGTTCGTCTGACGTTCCAGTAGTCACTCACATTCGTCTGGTAGCACGAGAAGGATTCGATGTTTCCACAGCAGTCTCTTTCTTCTTCTCGTTTCTCTCTCCATTCGTTTCTTGATCTTCAACTTCGTCCCTGAGTCCGGCCACTGCCCAGGTTCCTTCTTGACCTGAGGACTCACAACAGGAGGACTACTACGAATCCTCTTGTTTTCTCCGTCAATCGCTGAATCTCAAGCTTCGCTACCCTAATTCCTCCTTAAGCTGCTGATAAAGTTGCTCAATAGGGCATCTTTCCCAATTTTTGTTCTAAAACCGGGAAAAAAAAAGGGGTTGTTTTTTCCTCCTTTTAAAATTTTAGCCCCGTTTGCTTTTTTTTTTAAACGTCCCTCTTAATGTCATATACTGATTTTAAAATGACCCTCACCTTTTTTCCCCATAAATTCCTTTTTCCCCAAAAAGATTTTTTAGCCTCCCAAAGGGTTTTTTCCCTTTATCTAATTTTTTTACGGGATAAATTTTTTGGGGGAGCCTTATAGTTTTAAAGAAAACTGTCATATTGATACCTCTTCTTCACCCCAGTCCACAGTTGAAAAAGTGTTCTCTAAGTCCATTATAATCTGCTAAGCGAAAATCTGGGACCATTACGAATTATCCCTACTATAAACATCCATTCAATCTAAAGGTAATTGATTGGGGCCCCTTGAGCCGAGTTCCCTGAATTTCTAAATTATTAAAAAGGGGTTTTCCTTCTTGCCAGAACCAAGTCAAGTAGGTTTTTTCCCCCTTGTGGTTCTTTAAAACTGCTTCAAAAAGCAACTGAACTATTCAAAAAAGTCGTTGTTTAAATTTCCCCTTCATAAATTTCCCCAATCAATCTGATAAAAAAAGTCCCTAAATTACTACGTTATCGTGTCTTGTGGCCTTAAAAATTTTCCCCCCCAAAGTAGTCCCCTTGTTCCTATCTAAGAGTTTCAGGACCAAACTTTCCCCAAAAAGATTAGCCAATTTATTTTTCTTCCCAAATTTTATTAATTATAAATGAATCCAATTTATATAAATCAAAAGAAATATTCATATTATTTTCAAAACTGCTTTTAATGAAACATGATTCTATTATATTCCTCTCAACCATGGACTTGCTTGATACAACCTTCTCAGCATTTTGAAAATCAATTGGATGGTTAAAGTCTCTCACATGAATAAATAGAGCATTAGAATCTTGTCAGTTCTAATGCTATATTTATGTTGTTTTATTCTTAGTTCAAGACTTTTACCAGTTTGACCATAATAAACTTTATCGCATATTTTACAGGGAATCTTATAGACACATCCATCAGCATTTTGGGGAAATTTTTTATCAAAAGTCTTTTACTGTATCAAGATTTTTAAATACCACTTTGATATTAAAATTCTTAAGAAAGGAAGGCATATCAACCAAGTTTTCATGGTAAGGAGAACCAACATATTTTTGGTTGAATAAGGTTGGTTGTCCCTTTTTGGATTATAAAAGTATTTCTAGCTATTTTAAAGATTTATCAGTTATGTTTCTTGGATATTTTAAATCATTAGCTATTTCATAAATTTTAGAGATTTCTTCATCTATGAACTCTGAACTACAAATACGTAAAGCTCTCAAAAACATAGAAGAGAAACGACACTTTAACTCTATCTTGATGTGAAGAGTAATAGTGTACATAAGAACAATTATTTGTAGGTATTCTGTAAATTTTAAATTATATATAAATTTATATATATATAAAATATATATAATATATATATATATATAGTATATATATGTGGCCTGATTAGGAAAACTGGTCAATTAGAACTCATCTAAAATTAAGTCCTTTCTAAAATTTTCTCTTATACGTTTAAAGATATATTTTTTATTTATTTATGTAAGAATTTATAATTTTGTACCAAGAGAAACTTTGAAACCTACCCAACCTTATTATAACAAGGCAATTTAATTTAGCTTTGCCCAACTAAATATATTTTAGATACGTTAACATTAATTTAATAATAAACAAGCACAATGAAATATATTTTTGTCGTTATGTTCAGAATGATTTTGGCGAAATTATTGCATACACAAATTTTCACTTGTCTTATATGGCAAAGTGAGCGTTGCTATTTGCCAAAATCATAGTTTTACCTAATCGGCAAAGACATATATATATATATATATATATATATATATATATATATATATATATATATATATATATATATATATATATATATATATATATATGTCGTCCGATTAGGTAAAACTTGCTATTTTGGCTTAAATAGCAACGCTCTTCTTGCCATATAAGGACAATCGAAAATTTGTGATGCAATAATTTCGCAAAAATCATTCTGAACCTAACGAAAAAAAATATTTCATTGTGTTTGTTTATTATTAAATTAATGTTAACGTATCTAAAATATATTTAGTTGGGTTAGTCTAAATTAAATTTCGCTTGTTGTAATAAGGTTAGGTAGGTCTTCAAAGTTTCTCTGGTACAAATTATAAATTTTACATTAACATAAATGAAAAAAAAATATCTTTAACGTATAGAGAAAATTTTAGAAAGGACTTAATTTTAGATGAGTTCTTGCTAATTGACCAGTTTTACCTAATCGGCACATATATATATATATATAAATATATATATATATATATATATATATATATATATATATATTTATATATATATATATATATATATATATATATATATATATATATATATATATATATATATATATATATATATATATAAGAACATAAGAAACATAAGAAAGGACGAACACTGCAGCAGGCCTGTTGGCCCATACTAGGCAGGTCCTTCACAATCCGTCCCACTAACAGAATATTTGCTCAACCCAATTTTCAATGCTACCCAAGAAATAAGCTTTGGCAATTCTACCCACTCATGCGCGAGTCCCACTCAAATCCAACCCCTCTCACTCAGAATTTATCCAACCTAAATTTGAAACACCCAAGGTCCTAGCTTCAATAACCCTACTAGGCAGACTGTTCCACTCATCAACTACCCTATTTCCAAACCAATACTTTCCTATATCCTTTCTAAATCTAAACTTATCTAACTTGAATTCATTATTGCGGGTTCTCTCTTGGAGAGATATCTTCAAGACCTTATTTATATCCCTTTGTTAATACCCATTTTCCTTGTATACCTCGATCATGTCTCCCTCATTTACGTCTTACAAGTGAATGTAATTTAAGGGTCTTCAATCTTTCTTCGTAAGGAAGATTTCTAATGCTATGTATTAATTTAGTCATTCTACGCTGAATGTTTTCTAACGAATTTATGTCCATTCTGTAATATGGAGACCAAAACTGAGCTGCGTAATCTAGGTGAGGCCTTACTAATGATGTATAAAGCTGTAAAATAACCTCTGGACTTCTGTTGCTAACACTTCTTGATATAAATCCCAGTAATCTATTTGCCTTATTACGTACGCTTAGGCATTGTTGTCTTGGTTTAAGGTTGCTGCTTACCATCACCCCCAAGTCCTTCTCGCAATCTGTATAACTAAGTTCTACGTTATTTAACTTATAAGTGCTTGGGTTATGGACACTCCCGAGCTTCAGAACCTTGCATTTATCTACATTGAATTGCATCTGCCACTTTTCTGACCATTAATTAAGTTTGTCTAAATCTTCCTGAAGTTCTATGACATCTATGTTTGAATCAATTATCCAACCTATCTTCGTGTCGTCAACGAATTTGCTCATATCACTAGTAATTCCCTCGTCAAGGTCATTGATATATATTATAAATAACAATGGGCCTAAGACTGATCCCTGTGGAACACTACTTGTTACAAGTCCCCATTCGGATTTAACCCCATTTATGCCCTCTCTGCTTCCTATTGGTGAGCCATGACTCGATCCATGACAGCACTTTTCCCCCCAAAGCCATGAGCTGCCACTTTCTTTAACAGTCTCTGGTGGGTCTCTATCAAAAGCCTTACTAAAGTCTAAATAAACAATATCGAATTCTTTGTGAATGAATGGTTCAGAGAACCGACGAGTTGGTAAATTGCACATATGCAACAGGGGGTCTTTTTGGGGAAAAGTTTCCCACAGTGGGGTTTCTCCATACAAAGGAGAATCGTGAAGAACAGGAGGAGGTGAGGTTGTCGGCCCCAATCTTGAGACGATGTTTCAGTCCATCAACTTAAAGAATAACAGCAAGGCAAGGCCATATACTGTAGACAGGAGAGGTGCAGCAAATAGGAGGT